>JADRCD010160576.1:15738-51219 GCA_019843815.1 Montemys delectorum
TCTCTCTCTCTCTCTCTCTCTCTCTCTCTCTCTCTCTCTCTCTCTCTTTGTCATTGTGGCCTAGAGTTCTCGCAGCTAACAACAGAGTCTCTCCCTATTTTGAGAGGTGAGACAAAATGATAAAGAGAAGAGGCAGAATTGAGGATAATGTTAGTGTTGGGGGACTGCACAGAGACAGTGGAGGAGGATGGCAGGTGGGCTGCCTTTCCGGAGCTGTGGTGGTCAGTGTGGTCTAGGCTCTGTCTGAGCTCATCCACTTATTCTGGCTGGTGTGATCTGGTCTGTGCTTCCTGGAGAGGCTTGTACCTGAACAGATCATGTCAACCAGAGTTGAGGACAGGAGCACAGCAGTAAGGGCCGGCTGTGGGATGGAAAAAGCTGGTAGTGAGTTTTATCTTTGGTACCTGAATGGAGAGTATTAGAGAGTTCCAAGGGAAAAAACCTTACAAATAGAAAAAAAATGCATTTTTTTTACATTAAGAATAAATGAAATAGCTAAATCTTTAATTAAAATGTTTTTTAAATGTCACAGATAGGACCCATTCAATGCTATTTCCAAGACTTCCTCAAAAAAGATGATTTTACAAAGATAAGTAAAAGGGAGAAGATAAACCTGTTAGATTCTAAGAAAATAACTTATAACTAGATAAGATTAAGCGAAGAAGATACTATTTTTTAATGCTGAACTCAACCTAACACACATACACACACAAACACATGTGATTGAGGTAGTAAATGGGAATTAATATTGCAGTTATATTTGCAGAGAAAAAAAACAAACATAAAAGGAGAAAGAGAGGAGCCAAAAACATTAAGATTACACACTGGTTAGCTATTTCTTCCTTCCCTCCCTCCCTCCCTCCCTCTCTCCCTCCCTTCCTTCCTTCCTTTCTTTCCAAATGTGTTTGTCATTTTGACACAAGCTATAGTCATTTGGGAAGAGAGATCCTCAGTTGAGGCATTGCCTCCCCTAAAATGACCTTTAGGCAAGTTTCTGTGGTGTATTTTTGGATTGATTTTGGAGAACCAGTTCACTATGAGCAGTGTCAACCCTAAGCAATACACCTTGTTTTATAGAAGAAAGCAAACTGAGAAAGCTGTGCAGGTGTCTGAGGTGGGGCGCATGACAGAAAGCAGATTTCCTTCACCACTTAAACTTCAGTTGCTTTTGTCAGGTTCATTCCTTATGTCCCTGCCCAGATGGACCTATATAACCTAATGTATGTTATAAGATAAAATAACCCTTTTGAACACAATGTGTCTTGTGATCATGGTGTTTGTCTCAAACACAGAAAAACAAACTAGAACCAACCATTTAGCACATGGCCCTTTATAAAATGATGTGAGAGGAGATTTAAAAACAGTTTCTAATAGAATAAATAAGCACCTTGGCTCATATGTGTAATTCCAAAACTTTGCAAGGGTTTCATTTACCTAGCATGTATAATGAGGTCAACTTGCTCACTATTAATTAAAATTTAATGTAATAGAAGAATTTTGCTTTATGAGATTGTGTGATTGTCTTTTTATTAATAACATAATATAAAATAAATAAAACCTAAATTCAAAAGATGATATTCAATGTACGTCATGTGTTCTTCTGTGCATGTATCTCTGTTTGTGTGCTTATGTGCTTGTGTGTGTGTGTGTATGTGTGTGTTTTGAGCATGTTTTTATCTATCTAGGTATACTTCAATGTTTGGGACAAAATCTCTTACCCAATCTAAAGTTCACTATTTCCTTTAGCTTGGCTGATTAGTAACACTAGGGATCCCCCTATACTCACCCCCTACCCTTTCAAAACTGATTTGCTGCTGCTTTAGTCCATATGTTTTTTTGAGGTTGTTGTTTTTTGTTTTGTTGATTGTGATTTTTTTTTTGTAGTGGTGAATACTGGATGTCTGAACACAGATCCTTAGCTGTTTACTCACAAAGCCATTTCTAAAACTCCCAGAAGAAATATTTATAAAAATGACTTTTCTTGTGTGCAATTTCCAAGTAGTGCTTATTTGTATTTAATACATAGATGCATTTCAAAGTTCATCATCTGATAGGCAATTTCCCCTTACTGTACTTGTTTAAGTATTGATTTAAAGGCTATATGTGTGACGTTCAAGATCTATAGTGGCTTAAATCATATTTGCAAACACTTTAGACACTGATGCCATTAAGCAGCTTACTCTGCTCACACTACATAAAAGAAAGCTTGATATATTTCCTTGACACGTTCAAGGTAACTTGCATCTCAGAGCATAACCTTATGTTTCCCAGCTCCACCAAAACTCTGATGGAAAATAAATTCTTTATATCTTCTTAGGCAATGACTTTTTAAAAACTTGAATGTTTAACTTCTGATTTTTAAAATATGCACAAACTTTTCCTGTTATATATGTCCCCATTGCCTCTTTGTATAAATGTGCTTTACTCATTTTTCCATTGCAAGTACAGCAGAAGCATAAATTTTATTATATTTGCAAATCTCAAATCAGTATTAAAAATGATAAACAACCTTACTGCATTAGAAAATGGCCTTGTTGAAACAAAATAGGAACAAGAGGCAATTAAATCCTTTGTTGTTGTTGTTGTTACTATTTGATATAATGCCTCATTTTCTCAACTCTGTGTTTATTATGGGAAGAAAGATAAAATAAGATCAACTAATATTAACGAAACCCTTAAACAAGTATTAGAGGTAGGATTTTCAACCTACAAGAGGAATTCTGTTATTGAAAAAAAAAGTGATTGTGACTATGAATGCTTGTGTAAAAACTGGCTTGAACCAATAGCACTAAGAACTCCCCCATCTTGTCTTTGTGTGACACTAAGTTCTTTTCCCTAATGTTGATTCATCCAAATGTGTATAGGTAGACTCATGCACAAATAGATCTATAGACCCATAGAGAGCTATATAAAGAGTTGAATATTTACATAAGCACGGTGGGAAGACCTGTTAATATTTACTTGACTATCTACCACTCTCCTCATTGTATACTCAGAAGCTGAAGAGAGCAGCAGAAAGTAAAATGATGTTGTGAAACACCATCTGCCTGTAGACTACCCTGCTGGAAGAGAGCCTGTGCACAGCAGTAAGGTGATGGAAGAAAGCTTGTTTCAAGAGTGCAACAGAAAGTCCTTGGACATCAGATCAGTTATGACCTGAAAATGATTGTACCAAAAGGAGAAAAAGAAATAAAGCTCATCTGTTGTATACTTACCGTAATCTATGCAAAATGTGTCAAACAGTGCTTCCCTCTGAAAATATATGAAAATTTTATTAAATTTAGCTTTAATGATACAATTGTATGTAACAATGATTTTATAATTACAGACAGTACAACACAATAAAAGATTGTATACACTTTGTATCATGTAAATAGATTTTTCTCTTTGCCTGTGTGTTTCCCTCCACAAAGACAAATGTTGTTTATAAATTATTTAAAGTTACGTATACAGAGCTCATAATTTTTCAAAAGTTAAGGGTATTTGATGTCAATATTTGCTGTAGTTTATTCCACAGTGATAGATAGGATGGAATTTCCCAAGAGTGCAAATTCCAAGAGAAATAGTTCATGGTTATGAAAGTAACAGTCAGTTACACTCTTGTGAGAGCACTTCTCACCTAAGGCTGCACACTTTGAAGGGTGAGACTCAAGCCGAGCAATCCATCTTTCTCTGCAAAGTATTGCTGTGAACTGTGAAAAGCTGTGCTTCCAGAGCAGAAAATGGAGAACCTTACCGGTCATGGGTCACTCACAATGCTGCCATCATTACAATATCACAAAACTGAAAACACTTCAATAAATGTTCAACTTTTTTCTCTTATTAAAAAAAATCTTTTTAATACAATGTGTTTTATTATAATTTCCCCTCCTACTATTCTACTCAGTTCCTTTCCACCTCCCCTCCCATGCAGACCCACCCACTTTTTTCTTTCAAAAAAAAAAAACAAAACAGGCTTATAAAGCATAACATTAAAAAATGCATGCATAATTATCTTTATGCATACATACCATACTTTATTGTATACAATTTTTTTTAATTAGGTATTTTCTTTATTTACATGTACATTTTCCCTATGTAACTGAGAAACATACTTTAATCAAAGAAAGTTTTAATTCTAAAAAAAAAAAAAATGCAGATAACTCATACTAGTAACTAAACAACACAGCTCTAAGCTCTATAACCAAAACAAGAAAGCACAACCAGAAGGAGTAGACAGTAATAAATAATCAATCTCAGGCCTGAAATTAATAAACAAACAAACAGTAACATATAAAGACTCAATGAAAAGAATTACTGGTTCTTTGAGAAAGTCAGTGAAACTGACAAGCCCTTAGCCAAATTAAGTAACAGGTACAGAGAGACTATACAAATTAGTAAAATTAAACATGAAAAGCAGGACTTAAGAATAGAAACTGAAAAATTCCAGAGCATGATTGGGACATATTTCAAAAGCTATACACCAACAAATTGTAAAATTTAAAAGAAATAGGTAATTTTATTTTTTTATTAGATATTTTTTTATTTATATTTCAAATGATATTCCCTTTCCCGGTTTCCCGTCTGAAAAAAAAAAAAAAAAAAAAAAAAAAAAAAAAAAAAAAACGATTTCCCCCCTCCCCCTGATCACCAACCCACCCTCTCCTGCTTCCTGGCCCTGGCATTCTACCACACTGGGGCATAGAGCCTTCACAGGATCAAAGGCCTCTCCTCCCATTGATGAGCAACTTAGCCATCCTCTGCTACATATGTAGCTGGAGTCATGAGTCCCACCATGTGTACTCTTTGGTTGGTGGTTGAGTCCCTGGGAGCTCTGAGTGTACTGATTAGTTCATATTGTTGTTCATCCTAAGGAGCTGCAAAGCCCTTTAGCTCCTTGGGTCCTTTCTCCAGCTCCTTCATTGGGTAACCCTGGGCTCAGTCCAATGAATGGCTGTGAGCCTCTACTTCTGTATTAGTCAGGCACTGGCAGAGCTTCTCAGGAGTCAGCACTTGCTGGCATCCACAATAGTGTCTGGGTTTGGTGACTGAATATGGGAAGGATTCCCAGGTGTGGCAATCTCTGCATTGTCCTTCCTTCAGTCTCTGCTCCACGCTTTGTAACTCCTTCCGTGGGTATTTGGTTCTACCTTCTAAGAAGGATTGAAATATTCACACTTTGGTCTTCCTTCTTGAGTTTCTCGTGGTTGTGAACAACTTACTAAAGTTAAATCAGCATCCGAAGAGCAATGTAAACAGATCTCTGGCAAAACAGAAACAGTGATTAAAGGTCTCCCAACCAAAGAAAGCACGGCGGGTGATGGCTTTACCTTAGATTGCTCAACTTTGCTTCTAATTTAGTTTATTGCTTTAGAGTTTTCTCTATATGTGTACTTGCTATATGAAGATTAGTTGTGCTTGTGGGTGTACCTAAACCTATCTTCCACAATAATCTATGACAATTTTATACCAATATTATGCTTGATATATACCACTATAGCAAAGATATATATCACTTACCACAAAAGTCACATCTTCATGTTTACAATCCATGTTATAATTATCCAAGATTCCTTTTAGAATGTAAAATTTCAGGAACAGCCAATGATATTGAGATTTTTTTCAATATGAGAAGATAGAGGAATTCGAAACTAGAGAGGTGGCTCTGCCTATGACATCAGTTCTGGAGGTGTACATCCTCTTCTAGACTCCAAGGGTACTTGTACTCACATGCCCATTCTCCCTACCACATGAACACAGAATGAAACTCAATGTATCTTTTATTTTCCAGGGAAAATAGCTCAAAATATAATGGGTTGTGTGAGTGACTGTGCATCAGTTCAACACATTTAAAAACTCAGAAAACTAAAGCTTCATGTATCTTGCTTCCTAGTTTTCAAAACTTATTAACACAAATATAACCAAGTTACATTTATGTGCATATTGCCTGATATGCTTAAGAATTGTAGTCTATAATTTGAATTATTTACTCCAGGTTGTTCAAGAATAAAGAAATAGTCTTTCTAGTTCAATTTACAAGATGGATGAAACTTTTAGTTCATAGATCATGTACAAGAAGTTAAATCATTAATTTCTTGCTAAGTGCTATGCATGTTTGGCCTTCTTAGGTATATGGCCCCTACTTGCTTGCAGTACCCATTATTGCCACATGACAGTATTGGATATCCTAGCACTATAATAACTCTTGTGAGCACCCATTTGATTGGTGGTAATTGAACCAGTATTCTCTGTAATAGAAGTAAGTGATCTCAACAGCAAAGTCACTTCTTGAACCCCAACATATAATTCACACTACAAGCATTTTGTATATTTGAATGTTCTCACAAGTTAAAAGAATTTTGAGTATCATCAAGACTTTCTAAAAATCCTATTCAGGATTAACACATATCTATGATATTAGATCACTAATTCACTGTATTGAATACTAAGTTAAAATCAAATAAAGAAAAAAATTAATATTTTGTCAACTAGACATTTAATGATTTATATTTTCTTAAAGAGGTAACTTTTAGTTTTATCTTTGTTTCTCTTAGTGTTTATTTATTAACCTATTTTTATGTCAGGTTTGTTTCTTC
Source organism: Montemys delectorum (assembly GCA_019843815.1). Taxonomy (NCBI): domain Eukaryota; kingdom Metazoa; phylum Chordata; class Mammalia; order Rodentia; family Muridae; genus Montemys; species Montemys delectorum. The sequence continues at coordinate 22,314 of JADRCD010160576.1, forward strand.
CAATATATTTGCCTACCATGTAGGTTTTGTATATTGGGGGATGGAGTAGCAGGGGTATATTTGTGTATGTGTTTGTGCTTATGTGTGTTCAATTGTTTACATATGTTTATGAAACAAATGTTCAATTCTGAGCTTGGAAGACTGAACTTTAAAATTTGTTATTTTATAATGGAATGGAGACTTCTGTGACATAAGATACAGTACTCATAGTAATCTTACTATAACCTGAAAAATTATCATCACCTAGGAAATATATGTATATAAGAAAATATATACTGTAAATATAAATGAGGGTGTTTCAGAAGGACCCATAATATCTATAGATACCTGTATCTCATGAACTATAGCACCAGACAGAATAAATAGGTGAAATCTGGAGGGACAACAGAATTCACATCTTTCTGCTTTCTGATTCTAAATGCAGTTTGACAAGCTACCTCTCCAACTGCCACTATGGCCGATAAAAACTGCATGGTATTGGTACAGTGTCAGACAGGTAGATAAATGGAATAGAATTGAAGACCCTAGAAATGAACCCACAAACCTATGGCCACTTGATCTTTGAAAAAGGAGCTAAAACAATCCAGTGGAAAGAAGAGAGCATTTTCAACAATTAGTGTTGGCTCAACTGGCAGTTAGCATATAGAAGAATGCAAATGGATCCATTCCTTTCTCCTTGTACAAAGCTCAAGTACAAGTTGATCAAGGACATCCACATAAAACCAGATACACTGAAACTAATAGAAAAGAAAATAGGGAAGAGTCTTGAGCACATTGGCACAGGGGAAAATTTCCTGAACAGAACATCAATAGCTTATACACTAAGAACAAGAATTGACAAATGGGACCTCATAAAATTACAAAGCTTCTGTAAGGCAAAAGACACTGTCAATAGGACAAAATGGCAACCAAGAAATTGGGAAAAGATCTTTACCAACCCTATATCTGATAGAAAGCTAATATCCAACAATGAACTCAAGAAGTTAGACTTCAGAGAACCAAATAACCCTATTAAAAAATGGGGTATAGAGCTAAACAAAGAATTCTCAACTGACAAATACAGAATGGCTGAGAAGCACCTAAAGAAATGTTCAACATCCTTAGTCATCCGGGAAATGTAAATCAAAACAACCCTGAGATTCCACCTCACACCAGTCAGAATGGCTACGATAAAATAATCAGGTGACAGCAGAAGCTGGCGAGATTGTGGAGAAAGAGGAATACTGCTTCATAGCTGGTGGGTTTGAAAGCTGGTACAACCACTCTGGAAATAAGTTTGGAAGTTCCTACAGAAATTGGACCAGAGGACCCAGCTATACCACTTCTGGGCATATACCCAGAAGATGCTCCAACATGTAATAAGGACACATGCTCCACTATGTTCAAAGCAGTCTTATTTATAATAGCCAGAACCTGGTAACAACCCAGATGTCCCTCATCAGAGGAATGGATACAAAAACTGTGGAGTACCACTCAGCTATTAAAAACAATGAACTTATGAAATTCTTGGAGAAATGGATGGATCTGGAGAATATCATCCTGAGTGAGTTAACCTAATTACAAAAGAACACACATGGTATGCATTCTCTGATAAGTGGATATTAGCCCAGAAGATCGGAATATACAAAGTACAATCCACAAAACACAAGAAACTCAAGAAAAAGGAAGACCAAAGTGTGGATACTTCATTCCTTCTTAAAAGGGGGAACAACATACCCATGGTAGGAGTTGTAGTGACTAGCCATGGAGCAGAGACTGAAGGAAGGACAATCCAGAGACTGCTCCACTTGGGAATCCTGCCAATATTCAATCATCAAATCCAGACACTAAGGTGGATGCCAGCAAGTGCTGGATGACAAGAGTCTGATATAGCTGTCTCCTGAGAGGCTCTAACAGTACCCGACTAATATAGAAGTAGAGGCTCACAGCCATCTTTGGACTGAGTACATGATCCCCAATAAAGGAGCTAGAGAAAGGACTCAAGGAGATGAAGGGCCTGCAGCCCCTTAGGACAAACAACAATATGAACTAATTCCGAGAGTCTAAACCACCTACCAAAGAGTACACATGGTGGGACTAATGGCTCCAGCTGCATATGTATAGTAGAGGATGGCCAAGTCAGTCTTTAATGGGAGAAGAGGCCCTTAGTTCTGTGAAGGTTCTATGCCCCAGTGTGGTGGAATACCAGGGCCAGAAAGTGGGAGAGGGTGGGGTAGTGATCAGGGGAGGGGGAAGGAACAGGTTTGTTTTTGTATTATTTTATTTCTTTTTTGGGGGGGAGGGGAACCTGGTAAAGGAGATATTGTATGACATGTAAATAAAGAAAACATCTAATACAAAAATAATAGGAAATGCACAGGACTGTGCCCAGAACAACATAAATAATTAATGAACTGGTGGAGAGAGGAGCCTGAGACCAGGTAATTTGACAGAAAAATCTGCATCGAGATCCAATCTTACATTTTTGAGGCTCATGACCCATGCTGGCCTGGGATACTTACTGGTATGGCTGTCAATAAGATACTAATACTTCTGAGTAACTCCAAACATCTCATTGGTCAGCCCAACTTGACTTATGTGGAGTATTTTCTTTTATGACTTGTAGGCATCTCATCTGGGGTAAATAGAAGTTTGTTTATATTTCCCTAAGAAATGTTATACTGCAGTATGTAGAGTGTTTATTTCTTATATTTTTGACTTCAAAATTCATTTCTAATTTTCAGGTTGTTCACAGCAATTTTCAGATTACTCATGTTTTGTTTTGCATCTCAAGGTATAATAAATTTGAAGTTTTGATAAATATAATGAGACAAGCATTTTTGTGGTTCTTTAGTCATGACCTTTAGACATAATAATGTAATAATGCTTATCTTGACATTCATTGGTAGAAATTCTGTTATATAATTTTATAGTGCAGTCCAAAAATAGATTCTATGTTTTATTATTTGTTTGCTTGGTATACTAAATGCCATCCATTTGAGGAGAAATTCTCTTCCTCACATCAAATTCAATTTTAGTGAATCTGAATTTTTAAAGGGGACCAAAATCAATGACACTGGCAAGACTTCCTGAGATTTAATTTTATTATTACTCTGTGTCCATATGCCTTTAGCATGATAGCATAAGACCTCAACATGACCATATGCTCTCAGGAGTTTCTTGGATATTTTAATTATTTCCTAGCAAAGTAATATTTTATTAAAGCATAGCTAAAAAGGAAAAACTGTCCTTAGTGCCAACAGAGATTATTTATCTAGACGGGCAAATTTTAGACATAGCTTGTAATGACAAAAATTGAAGTTTTATTTTTATTTTAAATATTTCTAACATCAGACGTTTATAGAGTCAATTAATATTTACCTTAGGAGAATGGGAAATGTATATATCTCTAAAATTAAAAATCTTAAAGTTTATTTATGAATACAGTTGCAGAATGACCTTCATATTTTCTCTGATTTAACAAATGTTAGTGTATATATTATAAAACATTAAATAGATAATGAAAGTATGTAAGCTCAAATTTGATCCATTACACTTGCAATCATAATTATAAGTTAAGCAATATTATGTAATTGTACACACTTATATAAATAGATATGCTTTGTTACATTAAAGAACTAATTATTTTAAACAAGCCAACCATAAAATTTAATTTATTGAGAATTCTACATACTTACCCAGTATGCTAAGTACATAGATGATCACAGGATCACAAAGATGTTATTCTCAGGTCTAGGCTTCTCACCCCCACTCATGCTGTGCTGACCTCTTCCATTTCTCCAAATGTAGGATACTCAACTCACTAATTTGCAGTAGTGAGGACTATATTCACAGTCTACCTTGAAATGCAAAAATGCTCATAATTCAATGACTAAAATGCTTACTAGGTAAGCCTATTCATATCTTGCTCAAATATTTTGCATTCCATGGAAGATACATTTAATTGAATCCTTAAAATTTTCTTCAAAACATAGCCTAACAATTTTCAAAAATTATAAAATATAATTGCTGATATTTTCCCTCCCAAATCCATATATGGAAACATAATCTGAAATGTGATTGCATTTCCACATGGAACAACAAGTCCTGGGTAGGAACTCTAATGAATGAGTCTAACTTGAACAATACAAAATATTGGATAAAACAAGACTGCAGGAACTTCATTCATTAGGTGTGACAATAAACCTTGGTTCTCAACATAACTGAATGTTGAGTTACAGAACTTTAGGATATGTATACCTTGTTACCAGAGAGGCATAAGAATAGCAAGAAAGGTCAAATGATCTCAAATCCCGAGAATCTTAGAATTGAGAACAGCAGGAGTAGAGCCATTTCCTACCTGCCTCTACTTGATCTGGAACAGGTAACCATGCCAGCCCACTGAGGACCATGGACACTGGGTCACATAGAATAAGCACTTGGAGTTCCCTATGCTAAGAAGGTATTTAGATATCCCCAAAGCCTTCAGCCAATTAGCTTCCCTTCCTGGAGATTCCTTCCTGCAAAAGATTTTTAATCCCTGGTTCATCTCAAATAAAGGGTATGCACTCACATCCACCATCAAGTAAACCATAAAATAAACCAGTATAGAGAAGCAAAGGTCATATCGTGGAGATGGGGAAGGCATTCCTCTTAAGGAGTCACACCTAAACCCAGAACGGCCTTTTCTCTTTTGGTATCCTCTGTCCTCTCTGCATGCACTCAAGACTCAGACAGGGTTTCAGTCTTCTTGGTGCATAGGCTCTCTGAGTAGAAACATAGACCAGGACCTCCATTCCTGATTCCCAGAGGAAAGCAGCAATACCAGGGAACATAGGAGACTGGGGACCACTGTGGATTCCAGGCTTTGAACTTTGCCCTGCCTTCTCCCAGTGGCTTGCAGGTGGCACTCTGACTACTTTAGGGAGAAGCCTGTTCTTGAATTTATAGACTTTTATTGGGAGTGTTACTGACTTTCCAAGAGTACATTCTTAGAGAAAACTGCCTCTGTTTCTCTCAGAATCCAGCTTCTTTCTAGAGGTTGAAATCCATGGCCAGTTCCCATCTTGATGATCTCAATGCTGAGATTTGTTTTTGTAAGTAGGACCATATGGTGACGGTTTGATAAAGTGAGGGCTGAGGGAAAAAGCTTTAAAAGCTTTATGTGTCATCCTTTGAAGTTTATCCTGGTTTAGATCAACTTGTGAGTGTGTGTGTGTGTGTGTGTGTGTGTGTGTGTGTGTGTTACTTTATTGTTCAAGCTGCTGCTGCTACTTTTGTTGCTATTTTTTTTGCTGGTATCAGAAACCCAGTAATTTGGACTTCCGTGAACTGAAGACCAGTGACTCTTCAGAAGTCTTCCATGGGTCATTACCAGTTTGGAAATTCTGAATTAGTCATTCTCATGGAATGAGATATTAGAGTTCTCTCAGCCTTTCCTGTGGAAGTAGCCATGATAGAGCTATGTAGACCTTCTCATGTATCCACCCTAAAAGAAATTTCCTTTCTTTATGTGTACATTCTTTCCATTGTCATATTCTTCTAAACAACCAAGTTGAGGGCCTGAGAGGTCATCATTCCTGAGGAAAAAGTCTTTTCTAATACCAAGCCAAAGATAGCTTTATTTGGGACTTGTAGTTGTTTATGAGGGCTTTAGCTTAGGCTGTTAAAAAAATTCAAACAGCCTAAGACACAAGCACTCCAAAATACATCCTGTGACAGGAAGGGTTTCACAGAAACATTATAATGTGTTTTCAGGCATGAGCACTCATTATCCCATAGCATCAGCCTAAAGGAGTTTGGAGCATCCTCCTCTATTCAGTAGTTTGATCAATACGCATCTTCATTTTCAACACAGCATGTGAACAGACATAAAATGAGAGCTACAAAACATGTTTGCCATCTCTGGATTTAGCTCAAATGCTCAAGGATTTCTTTTATATTTTCATACTGTTTTCCCAAATTACTCTTCCTTTCAGCACTTTTAGAAAGTCAAAATATCTCTCGTCTACTGATTTCGGAATAAATTTGTTGAATATTTTATGAAAGCAGTTGTATCCTTAAAGGGAAAGAAGCACTATCAGTTGTCACTGTGGGGTAAGCCATGGGAAACACAAGACAGCTCTTAGAAAAATCTCTTACAGGGTTGTATCATCAATGTCCCCTAATACTGTAAATCCACCTGTTTTCAAGACAGCATTATTTAAAGTTCTCCTTCACAATAAACAACATTATTTATTAATTAATTTTTATTATTGTTCTTTCCAAGAAGAAAATTGCATTTACAGAATTAGTAAAAATTACAGATGAACTCTCTGTGAAATATGTATATTGAAATTTTGTGCTGAAATTAAGGGTACAAAACCTACTGAAATTTACCCTAAAGAAAAATGTAACTACATTAGAAGTCTTAGTTAGTAAAGAGGATCAATTTGTAGGTATATTGTAATATTATTCATTTTAATAATGCTGCATAGAATTACATCTTTCATTTTATTGTTCTTTCTTTATGTAATAGAGTCTGCGAAAAGGGAGATGATACATGTTCAGCAATGTTAGCTTATTTAGGATCTGACATTTGTACTGTATACTGCCAATCTGTATGTATACATTTTGAACATGTGTTCCTGCATTTGCACTTGCCTATTTGTGTGTGAAAGCCTCTAGTCAACATAAGAAATTTTCTTCACTCTCCACATTTACTTTTTGAATCAGGTCTTTCACTGAACAAGAAACACCATCTTTACAGCTAAGCTAGGTGTCAATGAGCTACATGAATGCACCTGTCTCTATCCAACCCCAAAAGGCTAGGGTCAGAGAAAGGTACAGCATGTCTAGTTTTTTTTTTTTAATAAGTTTTATAAATCTGAATTTAAAGCCCTGTGCTTGCATGGCATAATTCCAACCCTGATATCTCTCCAGACTCTGCTCTTGTACAGAGTGAAATTAAAGAAAGCCTAGTCTAGAGTAAACAAAGTTGAATAAATAAATGTTTGATAATTAATTGACAAAAATTCCTGAAAATAGAAATACAGAGACATGCCTTAAGTATGGCTTTTATGGGTTCTTCTCTGAAGTCACGGACTACCCGAGTCTTCTTAGAAATCTCTAACATTAATTCAGTAGTCTGCAAGTCCACAGGGATTGTATTCCTTGTTAGAATAAACTTCCAAAGTACTTTGAAAATTTCAGACTCTATTTTCTGAGTCGTGGTAGAATTTGATGAGTTGTTTTGATTCTTTTTCCGTAGCATCTCTCTGGACTTTATAGTAGGTATGACTAACATAGGTATCAGTCTCTTAAGAGAAGACGTGGAATAAAAGTAAACTCCCCTATACTTTCCTGGTTACTTTTAAGCTAGAAACTTGAGACTCTTCACAATTATATCAGCAATTGAATGTCAAATTATCAGCAATTAGAATAAAATTCTGTGGACTGTAATGTCTAACATTTCATTCTAATACTAAAATGAAAGTTTTCCAGAATCACTCAATATGACTAAGCATGCATATTTCATGACCAAAACACAAATGAAAATCGACATAACTGTAATAATGACTTTTTATGAAACTCACGATCCTATCTTGATAAATCATGAGACAAGTCATTTAGTGTTGTCTCTTAATTTCCCATTCAATATAGTAATCTATGCTTGCCTCACTTGGCTGTTTTATTAAATTAAAAGGAAATGTACTGTACAATGCGGAAGACTGAGGGAAAAAAATCTCTTTCTAGATTTTAATCATTCCTTTATGTCTGGAATATATTCTGATTTTGAATTTGCCTAAACTAATAGAAAATACAAATTTCACAGTATATTTATTTGGGTATTTGAGGCTGTAGAGGACATTCTCATTCAAACCACAATAGCACTTTAACAAAGGAGACATGTAAACATCAACCCAGCAAATGCTTCTTTGATCTTTCTTCTTGGTGTCCTGCCTCAAAAATATGCTAATGTAATGATGGCTTAGAGCGTGTGGAAGTAAGCAGTCAATATCTGATGTGACTTGTGGCCCAATCGACAGGATGGAAATCATAGAAGCAATGCTGAGGTGAACAAGCAAAAAGGATGGCAGAGCGCAGGGTAGTGTTGAGTCCAGGGCAGCACAGAGCCCAGGGCAGCACAGAGCCCAGGGCAGCGCAGAGCCCAGGGCAGTGCCTTTCAAACTTCTATCTTCAAAAATAGTTACATTATGATTCATAACAGTAGAAAATTATAGCTATGAAGTACCAAGCAGAATATTTTTATGGTTGGGGTCAGCACAACACGAGGAACTGTACTATAGGATCAGAGCATTAGGAAGGTTGAGAAGCACTTGCCAGGGCACACGTGGTAGAAGCAAAGACTGTAGTTCTTTTATTAAAAGCAAAACAAAACAAAAACAGTAATAAATGACTTCTCATGGCACTCAGCTAAACTCCTAGGCCTTTCTCTGCCATCATCAAAAATGTTTCCCCCTGCAGTAGACAGGACAAATAAAGTGACTCACACAGGAAAAGACCTTAGAACCCTCAGTCCTAAATGGCATGTCTCCATCATATCATTCCTCAAGGGCTCAGCAAACTCTGTGGAAGAGGAGGCAGAAAAAGCGTAAGAGCCATATGGGACAACATATACCAAGAAAACCAGGCTCTCTAAGTAAACAGCATTGGACACTCCTACAAACTCACAGAGACTGGGGTAGCATGCAAGGGGCCTGAATTTTCTGCACCAGGTCCTTTGTGCATATATTATCTGTTCCAGCTCAGTGGTTTTATGGGATTCCTAAGTGTGGTCCTGATTGGTCTCTTTTTCTTGTGGCATTTATTGGACTATTTCCCTTCTGTTTGCTTTGTACAAATCAGATGTCTTAGTTTTCATTTTATCCTAATATATTTTCTTTGATTTTTAATATTCTCTATTAGAAGCTTGTTTGTTTTATAATAAAAGAAAGAAAGAGAATGGATCCTGATGGGAGGAGAGGTTTGAAGAACTGGGAAGAGTAAAGAAAGGGGAATGAGTAATCAGATAGATTATGCGAGAAAAGCTATTCAATAACAGGAAAAAATACATGTACAAGCATAATTATGATTTCAGATTTGAACTCAAAAGAAATATTTCTAAATACTGGCCTCCAGATAAAATGTTATCATTTTAGCAAATGTTTTCTGGTGCTGATGCTATTTCAGGAAAGAAGCAATTTTGTTTTAGGGAAAACATAATCGTCCCATGCTCATTGAAGGTATTTAATATATTAGTAATTTGGCTTATATCTATTTTTAAAATTGAGTTATTTGAGTCAATTTGAACTTTATTTATGCATGTGTATGTGAACAATTGCAATTACACACACACAAAAAACACACATACACACACATACACACATACACACACACACACACTAGCAGCTATACTGAGGGAATATTTAGCTTAGTTCTTTTGCACGTTGTATTGGCATCTCAGTGAGAAAGAACATTTGTCCTTGTTTCTCCTCAGCTGCATTTGGAATACAAGGCTATAGAAAATAAAAGGTAGCAACAGACTGTGAAGAATATCAATTCAGGAAGGCAATGAATACTAAGGACATAGATATATGTGGTACATTGTCTTGTAATATTTTCTTTCTTTTCCCCAAATGAGGTGTCTGGGAGTAAATACCTTACTTTTATTATGTCAGATCACAGTATTCTTAATGGTGAAATATGCTGTGAAGAACTGCTTTAGAAATGTAGGAATGTATGGGTGACATTAAGCAGAAGTATTTCTTGCCTTCTGGGTTTTCTAGTTCTGTTGTCTTTCATTGATTTGCAGCATCAATTCCCTGCATGATCTGATCATTTCAAATTCCGAAGGGTTTGTGAACAGCCAGAAAGCTTGTAAAGAATGATTTAAAAACCCTCACAAGTTCCTGGTTTTATTTCTCATAAATGTCAGAGCTCCACAAGCTACTTGTGGTCCTCACAAAGGGGATAATCCTACATCTCTATTTTGTTCTGATAGCAAACATTTCTCTCCTCTGTCAGATTGGAGTGAATAACTGCATCAGAAAACTCTGTTGGTAGCAAGGACATTTATCTCTTGACTTGTGAATCATATTAGTCCCTTCAAAGTTAGTGATCAGCCATGAAAACTGACTTTTTGACTTTGAATGGTAGTCACTAGTGTCAGAATTTTAAAAGGCCAGAGAAGACTGAGAAATCTTTCTGTTTAACTTGACATCTGTGAATAATAATGGCAAAATTCAGGTCAAATTACTGAATAGCTTTTTTGCTAACAAGGAAAGTAATAAGGGATAGAGTGCCTATGTTTCTCAAAAACTGTTATTTAAAGATGCAAAAGCAAACTCCTTAAAATATAGTTAAATCATATTGTACAGTACAAGAAACATTTTTGTTTCAAGCAAAACAATTATGAAATTAATTTATCTACAATGTTATTGGCTACACTATCACAAATAAATGCTTCTGTGCTTATCTCCAACCTGAGTGACCAGGTATTAACAGAATCTTTGACATAAAAAATCCTAAAAGTTATGTTTATGTATTTGATCATCTGAATCTGTTGGAAATGTATAACTCTAAAATTATTAACTGTAATACAATTTGAAATATGAATATGTCAACTTTTTAATGGTATTACCAGAGGAAAATATAATCATTCTGCTAATGTTTCACTTGTAATATATCAGTAATAATATTAACATAGGACATTATCAAAATGCCATTGTTTAAATGTTCAGCATTTAAATTAAACGTTTAGATATTAATATTTTTGCATTTTTACAAAGTCCAGGAACATATAAATGAAAAAAGGGAGATCTAATAAGCGAATTTATTCTCAGAAATTAAAATGTGAGAGAATACAAATTAATAGAGTCTAGCCTGCAGTATTGAATTTAAAATTTTTATATTTACTAATTTCGATTTGGGTAATATTTATGGTTGTGCAGGTGCTAAAGAGGTAGGAGGTATAATTCCCTTTTAGGGCTGGAGTTAGAGTTGCCTGTGAGTATCTCAACAGCAGTACTGGGACTCAAACCTTGGGCAGGTCAAGCCTTTAACTGCTGAGCTCTGAGTCCAGTCCTCAGAGCTTCTTTTTTTTTTCCTAATAAATGTGAGAAAACTATTTAATTTTATCTAGCATGTCAAAGAGAATTTTTATCTCTCCTTTTTTATAAGATATTTTCTTTATTTACATTTCGAATGTTATCTCCTTTCCTCATTTCCCCTCTGAAAATCTCCCCATCCCCTCCCCTTGCTCACTAACTCACCCACTTCCACTTCCCTGTCCTGGCATTCTGCTACAATGGGGTATCGATCCTTCACAGGACCAAAGGCCTCTCCTCTCACTAATGTCCCACAAGGCCATCTTATGCAGCTAGAGCCATGAGTCCCACCATGTGTACTCTTTGGTTGGTCGTTTAGTCCCTGGGAGTTCTTGGGGTACTAGTTAGTTCATATTGTTGTTCTTCCTATGGGGCTGCAAATCCCTTTAGCTCCTTGGTTCCTTTCTCTACCAGAAATAATTTTAGAATTTCCATTGAGGACCCTGTACTCAGTCCAGTTGATGGCTGTGAGCATCCACTTCTGTGTGTTATGTCTCTCCTTAAAAGATAAAATTGATGGGCTACTGACTTGAAAGAGAAAACGGAAAGAATTAGATTCCATGGAATTAACAGTTGTATAATAAACATCTATGATAAACCAAACACTTCCCAGACAGCAGAGAAGAATGGAGAAGTAGAGCTCTTCTTTCCCTGCACCTGACTCTGAGGGAAGTCAGAAGAGTAGAAGATAAAAAACCCAGGCTTTTCAGTGCTCAGATGAGGGTTTTAGTATGAAACAAGTCTGCAGAATGGCTGCTCCTTTATGTAGCATGACCAGTAATAATGCATTCAAAGTAAGTCTAGACTAAAATGTGAGAGGATGATTGAGGAAGGACTTGAAGAAAATGAATGCAGAGGAGGAACAGAGAAGAAGGCAGTTGTTTCATTTTGTTTATTCATTGAGACAAAGTATCAAGCCAGACTGGACTGGAAACTAACATGTAGAAAAGGGTGGCCTTGAAGTTGTAGCAGTTCTTCTGCCTGAGCCCACAAGTCCTGGAATTGTATTTGTGAAGAACTATCCACACATTTAGTTTAAAAGAGCAGTTTACCATCTTACACTGGTCAGAATGGCTAAGATTAAAAACTAAAATGATGGCACATGCTAGTGAGGATGTTGAGCAAGGAGAACACTCCTCCATTGCTGGTGGGAGTGCAAGCTTGTACAACCACTCTGGAAATCAATTTGGTACAAAAACATTTGCTCAAATATGTTCATAGCAGTTTTATTTGTCATAGCCAGAACTGGAAAAACTTAAATATCCCTCAAGTGAAAAGAAAATGGATAAATAAAATGTGTGTATATCTACAACAATAGCATACTATTCGCCTATGAAAAAGACATAATGAATTTTGCAGGAAAATAATTGGAACTTGAGAATATCCCAAAAAGACATGCATGGTATCTATCCACTTATAAGTGGAAATTAGTCATAAAATACAGGATGCCCATGCTACATGCCACAGAACCAAGGAGGGTGGATAGAAAGGAGAGGACAGGACAAGCAAGGATCATTGAGTCTCACCTGGAAGGGAAAATGATTGTGGAAGTCAGACGGGTGAAGGATTGGGTTGGAAAGTGGATCCATAGGGGAGTTTTCGGCCTTTGGGCGCTGGTATGTGGAGGGGCAGGGGAAGATGACTAGATGAATATCGGCAACAGACAAGGGAGGAAGAAGGAAGGAAGCATCTTCAGGAAGAGAGGGAGACAGGGCATAGGGGAGGTACCTAAGAATCAATTGGGGTTTTCTTAGCTGTGACTTTTGAGCATTGAGTATATCGAGTCAGAGGAGACTGCCTCCTGTGGCCAGGCAAGAACCAAGGTGGAGCTATAGGGACACTAACCTACCCACAAAAATTTCAACCTAAAACTTGAAGGATATTCAGGGACTAGAGATCGAGCAGAGACTGAGGGAATGGCCAGCCCAACATGAGACCCATTCCGTGGGCAAATACCAATCCCTGACATATGCTTGTAGACAGGAGTCTATCATGACTGTGCTCCACTTACGAGATGACTCCAATATATGCAGACACCCACAGCCAAACAAGGAATGGAGGCTGGGGATTCTTTTGGCAATCTAAGAGAAAGGATTGCAGCCCAGGAAGGGAATAGGAACTCCACAGGAAGACAACAAAATTAACTAACCTGGACCCTTGTGCTCTCAGATCCTGAACCACCAAACAAAAAACAAACATGGTCTGGACCTAGGCTCCCCTACACATATGTAGAAGATGTACAACTTGGTCTGCAGGTAGGTCCCAAACAACAGGAGATGTGACAATTTCAAAAGCAGTTGTCTATATGTGGGCTGCATTCTTCTAGATGGCTTGCCTTGTCTGGCCTCAGTGGGAGATGTACCTAGCTTCAGGTAGACTTGATGTGCTTTGGTGAGGGAAATAGCCAGAGAGGCCTACACCTGATCAGAGAAGAAGAGAATGGGGAATGGGGCATGGGGAAGCCATTATGGCAGGAAGTGACAAGTAAGGGTGCAGTGAGCAGGATATAAAGTGAGTAAGTAAAATATAATAATAATAATAATAATATTAATAATAATGATAATAATGATAATAGTAGTAGTAGGATAGTAGTAGTAGTAGTAGTCATTGTCATCGTAGTAGTAGTAGTAGTAGTAGTAGTAGTAGTAGCAGTAGTAGTAAACTTATTAAAAAGATCAGTTTACAAAGAAAGACAACCACCATCAGTTCAATTTAGCTGTGATACCTACAGTACATCAATGAACAGAATACAGAATAATTCTAATACTGCACATTTGGCACACATACCTTGATGGTAAGCATTAGCTCTTTAATAAAACTTAAGATCTGTTCAGGAAGAGGTAAACTATGACTGGTACTGGAAATCTAAATAACTACTCAGTACTAGTTAAGTAACTGTTAGTGGAGGAGAATCACCTATACTACCTTACTAAACCAGCCTAATACCTAATGACAATATCAGCCTTTGTCCTTATACCCACACCTTAAAGACTTAAAATGTTGTCTTTACCTTTATGAAGAAAATTTCACTTTGCAACAGATGGAGACCACTGCAGAAAACAAAACTCAACAAAAATGCAGAATTATGGAGTCCAGTACCAATGGCTACATCTTTCAAACGCTCTCCCACTGAAGTCTCAGGGAACCGTTAAACAATTATAATAACCAGAATATGAGAGAGTTGCATGTGAGAATGCGTCTCCTGCTGATGTCAAAAGCTAAATCCATAAATTCTTGTCAACATGACTGAGTAAACGTGAGCCAATGGAGGCTGAAATCAGTCAACATGCCAAACTGCACAGGAAAAAGCCCTATGAGTTCTCAACCCTACACTAGGAACTACAGGCAACAAGAATGCTAAGAGGAACTGTCTTCCCCAGTGAAGAGCACACCAAGTGCTTATCCAATATCAAGTGGTTTCCCCTAAAAACTTGTATGCAATTGGTCATACTGACTGAAAAGCTTATACTTATGAATATATCTGCATATATAGTTACGTGTGTAAATCTTTTGCAAAAAAGAGGCCATGAATTTAAAAGAGAGCAGGGAGGTATATGAGGAAAAGTATAGAGGAAGGACAAGGAAGGGAGAAATATTGTAAGTTTAATCTCAAAAGTTAAAAATAATTTGAAAGTCATGGACTTTAGGAGAAATATCATATTTTAAACTCATTAGCTGCTAGTGAATTACTTAACAGAATAGAGAACTAGGAAAAGTTAAAATGTATTCATATAAACACATATGGGTTTCTGAATGACTGTAGCTTAGGGTTTTATAGGAGGAATCTAGTCAACAGAAACTTGGTAAGTCATATAGTTGGAATTTTGCGTCCTCCTCTTACCAGAGACCTTCAAAAACAAGGAGAGGATTCTAGAAATCAATGTTACTTTTAATGACCAACATAGAAACCCTACCTAAAAATTTCCTAAATGATGAAGCACTTAAATTTTCTTTGATGGTGATTAGAGGAAGGCACTATGAGGATGATATACCAAAGAGCAAGGACCATTTGTGATACTTTGTGATATACTGTAATAAGTAAGCCTGTAAATTGTCCTATAAGTTATATTCTTTATTTACAGTAAAAATACAACAGCAAGCAAAAACACTTCCTGTGATCGTCCAGTCTATGGAGTTTTAATACTCAAGTTGGATGTGAGTATCTAAAATTATATATCCAACCTGATAAAAAAATCATTGAATATTCTGATCGCTATATTTATAGATAATGTCAGAATGAAATGTGGGTGAGGCCTGGTGATAAAGAATTGATTCTGGAAAAGTGAACAAATGTGAACTTCATGTCATTGGAGAAGACAGTTAATAACAGAGTTGAATCATGCCTTATCATAAAGGTATGGTAAGAAAAGAACTCCTGTGTGAACAAAATAATTTACTTAATATTCTGAAGATTTATAAGCAATATTCTGGAATTTTTTATTGTTCTTACTAGTTCAGTCCAAAGTTATAAGGTTATAATGCATACATATATGAATGTTATTGTACTGGCATTTGTAACAATTTAGGCACACAGGCTATTAGGTCATATAGGTAATAGTTTATATCCTCCACAGACTTAGATCCTACACCTGAGTAGTTTATCGAATGTTTTATATTGAAATATATATTCTATAAAATGAAAATGATAAATCAGTGTAATAAACTTTTACATGCCTTCAAAAATATGAATATTTCAAGAGAAGGAAAACAATAGGGAAATGAAGCTGGAGGTCAGGATATGTCAAAATTCACTTAAAATGTGATTTCTCTTTTCTACATAATTCATCTTATTACCGAATTGTAACCATTGTTGTATTTGCTTGCTTTTAAGGTAACTAATTCATTATCTAATGTTAATATTTGTATATGGTCTTTATTTGCATCTTGTGCTACTCTCCATTGAGATAATATTTTGATGATATTATTTCTGGGACCACCATATCCCTAAAGATAAGAAACAATGCATTCAATATAAAAAAGCCCTAAATAGAAATAGTCTGGCATATTCTTGATTAAGTTTATAATAGTAGACGTGAGCAAGCCACATTGGTTCTTAAGTCTTTAAATGGTAAATCAGACATCATGCATGAAGTGTTTGGTTTCTTCTAGATCCAGTATAACTATAAGTAGAACACTAACATCGGAAAGTTATTCATACAAATCATTAATATTTTAGTTCTCTAAGAATAAACTAATTGTGCTTCATACCATGAGTTGGCAAAGTAAAAGATGATGGTGTGGTTTTCTATTATATGTTATTATTTTATTTTATATTTTTATTTTGAGACTTTGTTTCACTATGTTGCCCTTGCTGAGTTAGGACCCATTCTCTAATCCAGGGTGGTCTTGAACCCACAATGATCTATTTATATCTATCTCAGCATTCTGATTGCTGGGATGGAAGCTTGTGCCATTATGGATTGTGTGCATCTATTTTTTCTGGATATAATTTGCCTGAAATATCTAGGTTGGAGTTACAGAGTTCTGTAGGCACACACTCAGGTTCTTATCTGTCTACAACGGATACCCTAAAGGATTGCTCCTAGCCTCCCTGGAGAGCTTCCCAATTGCGCTGTCTTTCATCATTTCTAAAATATGCATGCTTAAATTATGTTCATTCAACACACTACTAGATTTAATGAATACAATTTCCTCCAAGTGTACTGTACATTTTCCCATATTTACCAAGATCCTTGTGCCGTCCTTTCTGCCCTTTTCTTCCACTTCTCTCTTCATCCTTCTAATATCTTTCCTTCTGCAAGTTCAGCATTACTTTCCCAATAGTGGAATGATAACCTTTGTGAAAATTCTGTTTATTTCTCATATATAGTGCCTCATCTCAGTGCTATGTGAATTTTCAATGCCTTCCCTTATATTTACATAATTATCTAAAATTTAAGATGTGGAATACCTCTGCTTTGAATGGTATTCAAATCATAAAAGATAAATAATGATACAAAATAAAATATGTTAATTAGTATGATCCTAGAACAGAAACCAAAACCTCTCCCTTTTCAAATTTGCAAATTCAAACTGTCCAGGCAACAACCACTTGGACTGCGATGCTTAATTTAATTTACTTAAAATTTGTATTTTGATCTACATAAATTTAATTTCACAATATACTACAAGAGTGAGAATCATGAACCATTACAGGAATAAAATCAATTCTTACTATAAACACACGTAACAGAAATCAGAATATCAACATTCTTTTAAATTTATTTCATCATGGCCCTATACCCACATGAACTAAAAAAAAGTGAGTTGTAATCACAGAAATTTGTTTTATAGGAGGGAAATTCTTATTTGAAGGGTGTGATTATCTTACAAAGTAAAGTAACCATCAGGATGTTTAACTTTGGTCACAATAAAACTGAAATAATAGATAATCATAAATCATAATGTTATGACTTTATATTAATTTAGAGTTAAATATAACTATAAATATAAC
Organism: Montemys delectorum; assembly: GCA_019843815.1. Lineage (NCBI taxonomy): Eukaryota > Metazoa > Chordata > Mammalia > Rodentia > Muridae > Montemys > Montemys delectorum. The sequence goes on from JADRCD010160576.1 coordinate 39,834, forward strand.
AAAGTAATTTAATTTAAGAAATTACATTTTAAAATAAATTGTTGCTAACTTTTAGGAGAACTATTTTCAAGAATTGTCTATCATAATAGAGGGAAATATCCTAAGATAATGTTAAATGTTATTATAAAATTGAGCACAAGATAAAGGATAGCTTAGGAAATTAAGTATTAGAAATCTTGAAAATATATTTGAGTGAAGACTTTTAAGCAGATAACAGTGACAAAATAATAGAAGTGTGGCTTTCTTTCTACCTGCCACTAATTTTGACAGGAATGTGAAGTACTTGACCTTCCTCAGTGGGTAAAACATGCACTTCTAAAGAAGTCAGTAGGATTGGAGATGTCAGCCTGTGCTGGACTCTCAAGGCTCTGTAAGTATACTCTTGTGACTCAGGTTTTCCTATCTCAAAGCAGTTTCTTTATTCTTGGTTAAAATTCAATTCAAACTTTCATTTGAAAAATATCATTGTATCTTTTATTTTTTTTTTATTTTTGCTCTGAACTCTTTTCTAACTAATATCTTCTAGATGTAAAATTTAGTGTTTTCAAAGTTTCAGTGTTGGCAGCAAACTTAGATCTCTAGAAACCTGGTGCTATATAAACTTTAAACTTAAGAAATCTCTTTATTCTGTTTATTAAATATATGATAGGATACTATTTAGCTTTTAGTTGTTGCTTTTATTGTTGTTGTTTACTTGAGGTTGACACCAAGACCTTGCATAATCTATGCTAATTCAGTAAGTTGTATACCCAGGCCTATGACTCCATTTTAGCTGTGATGGTTTGATACAATTGCATTGCAGAAACTTGTTTACCTCAGGTAAGGCTCTATGGTAACGTGGAGCCACTCTTACCCAGGCAGCTAGAGTATTTGTGAACAGAGGCTTCTATATACAAATAATGATTGCTTTGCAATCTGTTATAAACAACATATTAAAAATGAAATACCTTTAGGCTTTTATTTTTTCTTCCAGAGAATTTCTGATATATTATGAATAAGAACATTTTCTTCCACTTCAACTATATTTTGATGTATAATCCTCTAATATGTCAACATTGGAGTGCTTTCTTTGCTTTGTCTTCTAATATTTCTGCAAACAATAAAAGAAACTGTATTATAAATATTTATATAAAACATCATGAACTTAAAATTTGATCTCAATTTTGATGATTCTTTTTCTAGTCATGTAAATAAATACTAACAGCAATATAGGATTTCTTCTCATCTTGTATTTCTTGCTATGTTAATGTGAAGAAAGCAATACATGTTTCTTAATATATAGTTTAAATAAACTTATTTATTAAATATTCACAGAAATTTATATTTGGTTTATGTATAAATGCATGCATTCCTTGATGTTACTGGATATACCCCTAAGAGACACACGACATATTCAGCTCAGTTTTTCTGCCAGCTTGCCCCGTGGTGAGTTCTTAATATTGTGAGAAGAACACAGAATAGTATTCACATTCAGCAGGAAAAAACCAATATGCCTTAACTGGTGTCCTGTAAATTGCCATCACTTTCTGTGTCATTATCTGCCATTTTTCACACAGTTGGCCAGTATCTCTGGCATTGCTGTAGCCTGAAACACATTTTTCTTTGCATAGCTGTGCAATAGATGAAAATGCAAAACCCATAGATATATAGTCTGAAGATTTTTTTGTCTTAGAAAACTGAGTTTATGATGAATAGGAATCTAGAAAACTGAAATGTATGCACCATTTCATGCTTAACACAAATTTATATAATTTAATATTTTATTATAAATGTATTTTATAAAGAAAATGTGTATTTCTAATAATCAAGTATTATATAATCTTAAGCATATACTTTATATGGTTTAGTCAGTTTCTTATTGTACTTTTAAAATCTGTGTATATAAGGATAAATACTTCTTTTAGCAATTGAAGAGATCACTAATATATCAAACATATTTTTGAATAAACAAACTGTAAATACATTTTGCTATGTATTTAAGGTAGAGAGAAATAACATGTTATTTTAAATAGACAATGGAACATTTTTCATGAGCTCGGAGAAACAAGTTAAATATGATTTTGAATTAAACATTACAGTAGAAGTGTCCACTTAGAGTCTGTAACATGGACTAAACAGTTATTTGATAATACATTTCATTTATTTAATTTACACATTAACATGACTAAAATGATTATATATACATTCTTAAATCTTAAATATTTATATTTATATATATTCATATATATATATTCTTAAATCATTTTTTACAGTCCAGTCATTATCCCAATCCTGGTCTGTCCTATGACTGTTATTCATCCTATACCTCCTCCCCCATCTCTAAGAGAATGTCCCCTCACCCCCACATCAGACCTCCCAACTCCAAGGGGCATCAAGTTTCTCAAGGGTTAGGTGAATCTTCTCTGACTGACTCCAGACCCAGGAGTCCTCTGTTGTGTATGTGTTGGAGGCCTCAAATCAGCTGGTGTATGCTGTCTGGTTGGTGGTGCAGTGTCTGAGAGACCCTGGGGTTCCAAGTTTGTTGCAGGGACAAAAATGGAGAAGAGCCTGAGGAAGAGGAAGTCCAGTGACAAGCCCAAATTGGGATCCAGCTCAGAATGAGGCCCCAAGAACTGTCATTACTATTGAGTCTAGGGAGTGCTCACAAAAAGGGGCCTATCATGACTGCCTTCCAAAAGACCCAAGGAGCAGCTGAAAGAGTCAGATGCAGATATTTACTCCAAACCAATGGATAAAAGCTGGTGACCACTCTGGTTGAATTCTGGAAAAGCTGGAAGAAGCTGAGGAGGAGGGCCTCTCTATACGAAGTCCAGCAGTCTCAACTAACCTGGACCCCCGTGAACTCTTAGACATTAAAAGTCAATTTGAAAGAACATTTTAGAGAAACTTTCTTTAATGACTATGCCTTGTCAATGTTTATCATGCTCTGATACTTTTCCCCACCCCAGGTCCTTGTACATAAATAATAGAAAGGTGTTTGGTTAGAAGAAAAAAAATGTCATCTTGATTTCAGTGACCTGCCTGGTAAGTGGTGGGAACTGATGGAGGTATTCTACCCTAATCTTGCGTGTGGATAAAAAAGTAATCTCTGCTGATTTGAGGAGTGAGAACACAGTCTGGCTAATTCCTATGTTTATAGTACTAATGTAAGACTCTTGGAAAGCCCTTTTAGACAAAAAGGGCATCTATTTTGTGGGATAAACAAAATCCAATATGGTTCATGACAGGAGGTATACATTTACAAAGCACTCTATATTAGCCCAACATATGTAGGTAGGTTATATGCATGTATATGTACCGGCTCAGAAAGCATTTCAAGTGTGTCTTTAATCAATGAACGATATAACACTTTACTATAAAAATTCACCAATTTCGAGGTGTTGTAACGAAAAACACAACAGAAAGCTTTTAGATAGGGTAGATTATAAAAGCAGAAGGCACTCATACAGTGGCACCTATGAGTCTTCGTATAGACAAAAATGATGATTGACTTATTAGGCATACACAAGATTCAGGCTGGAATTAAGATAATTTTATCTCCTTTTGTGACTTTCTATCAGCACATAGCCAACCACTCTAAGTCGTGGCAGCTGTGATATATTAAGTGTTCTCTCCTTTCCAGTATGACTTCATTCTTATATCTGGTTGTACCACTAAAGATACATTGTTAATGTAATCACAGCAGGTATCTGTGCTTTGCAAGACAAGACCCAAGACACCAGCAAGTTTTCTGCCATTACATACGAAATAGATCATACTTCTGCCAATCTCTAGTTACATTCTTGTTATTTCTTTATGAGTCCTTGTATAAAGAACACAAATATTTACATTTCTAGAAATATTCTCCTTATGATAGGATTTATGTTTTTCTCTAAAACTGAACCCTTTATTGTAACATCCATATTTCTACTACTTCTTCAATGTAGCATATATTCTTTTCTGTAAGTGTCTCAGTCTCAGTCTCAGTTTCACATTCAATCTCAAATCCAAACCTCGTGTTTTAGTATTTAGTTTTAATATAGAAACATTCCAGTTGTATTAAACCCTGTACATAAATATCAAACCCATCCACACAAATATAGACATATATTAAAGATCATGTTATATAAGTGTCACTAGAGCCTGATGATTCTTTTTCTGTGTAGTTGTCTCAATATGTATATGCTAAATGTATTTAGGAATCTAATAATTATAAAGGTTGTATTATGTCATTTACTACATTTCCTCATAGCACCTAAATTTAAAATTGACAAAAACCTTGCCACTAGACACATTCCAAACTATCATATAAAGATGAAGATATCAAGAAGCTTTATGAAGGTACCCTTTGATCTTTATTGAAAGAAAATATTCTTTGTTGAATACTTTATAATTCTAGTATAAATACTTTTAATTTCATGCCACCTGTGATCAACATAGAATCTTAACAATCAGAGCTTACTACTGTCATTTTGCATCTGCAAATCATAACTTGATGAACTACAGCATAATGTACTCAACACCAATTTTATTAACTGAAGAATATACCAAATATTTTAGTACTAAAATATTATTACTGAGCAATAATTTGTTTTTATAAAATGGACAGTTTGATAAAATTTAAAGAGAAAAAATGTTTTAAATAATTCGTTTGACTTTAAATATTCAACTAGAGCATTTAGTACACTCAACTCTAGAATTTACTACATTCAAAAGCCACCCTGAATCCATCTCACTAATAATGATCTGCCACTTACAGTTTTACTAATTACAAATGTCCCCTTGGTGTCATTGATATAACAGTGGCATATTCTACCTCATCAGTACAAACAGATGGTAATTACAAAGTGAATGAAGCAGATTGCCACTCTGCCACTATGTACATTGAATATATCTGTTGTTTTAGGGAATTCATCATTTAGTGACTCACTTGAATTACATCCATATTCTCAATTAGATATTTGGAAGAACATTTTGGAACAATGTGGGTTGAACAGTTACAAATACTTGATTAGTAGGACACAGATTCATTTTAGTGATAAAGACCAAAAATATTTACAATGAGAAGGGCTATATCTGGGAAGACCAAAATGAGTCCTATCTTTCAAAGGTCAAAAGCAGAATAAGGTTGAAAAAAATGTAGTTATTTTATGGTTGCTTATGGAACACATGTGTGCCATGAGAGATGTTCTGAGTGTATGACACTCTAAACATTTAAAATGGTTTGATTAAATGTATTTAAATTATTTCTAATTTTTATTTTACTTATGAAAAATACCTATGTGTAAATTCAAAATTCCATCTGTATTCTGCATTACATGACTATTAAATAAAAATAATATTTTTGATCTATTCCATTGTTTATTTTTCTATTTTCAGATCTGGTTTCAAATGAAAGGATTTAAACTTACAAGATAAACACTGATCCCATGAGCTGCACCCCAATCCCTACTATCTTCTTTAGTTCTGATGTTAAAGTGATACAAGACTATGCTAATGATATTTACTACCTATAATTTAAAAATAAAATTATACACGTAACATCTAAACTTAGTGTTTAATTGGGTGTGTTTTTATATAAATACACATTGGCAAACTAAATTTTACAAACAAAAGATATAAACAAGCATGTATTCGCTGGCTAAGTGTCAGTGCATGGGCGAGCAATGCCTATGTATTGCAGAAGAGTTAACGGTCCTTTCTATCACGTTCACACTTCATCTTTTAATAGCTCTGTTCTTTCCCTGTAAAGTCATTAATGAGTAAGAGAAAAACAATGGGTGGGATTTAATTTAGGGGAACATTTGTCTGTTTATTGACACAAGTGAGACAGTTTCAAGCCAGCAGGATCAGCCCTGTTCCTATTTCTATGCACAATTGTATGCTACTGCATTTAGCTATATCAAAAGACAGAACATCACATTTTGGCTTTTAGGTCTACTTTCTCAATACATGAAGCTTTTCCAAAATATCTATAATAATTACATTGTGTTATACTGTGCATTCTTCTAAATCTTACAAACAAGTTTAATGCACAAGAACATTGAGTATTTTCTCAAATAAATGCCTTTTAAATTAAGTTCAAGGAAACTGAAAGCTCAGCACTTGCTTACAGAAAGTTAATGACAGAAAATGATCAATTGGTATGTAGTATTGAATTTCTACCGTTGTAATTTTCAAAAGGAGATCATGCTTCAATTACACTGTAATTTGCTTAGAATTCTTATTTATAAAATTGTTTATTTCACAGTATTTATTTATTATTGGTATAAAATTCCTGGGCTCCATTATTTTTATCGTTTTAAATTTGAGATTCTTGGGGTTCTGAAGCAAGTGTATGAAACAAAATCTCTCTTTTGATAATAATGATGAATTTAAGAGGTAATAGCCACAAGTTTAAAGAACTGCAGAACATGGTAGATTTGATTTAAGCTCTAAAATTCCTACCCTTTTAAAAATAGGAATATAGGTATTTTTAAAGTTTGTCAATTCAGGATATATCTCATTTTATTAATAATTCTTAAGCACTTCATATTGATGCTTAGTTGTTCTCATCCATGGTTAAAATCAGCTAAGGCAAATTACCATCTCAGTGGACTAGCTTACAAGAAAAAGTTAAGGTAAAAACATACCTTCAGAAAGAGGAGAATATGGTCATGGCAACCTGGCTCCCGGTGTAGATGTGCCTGCCTCCCACCCTGCTAAACAACATTAAATCCCTGCTACACACAAAGTGAAGTAGAGCTAGCAGTCTCCATGTACATTATAATACCTGCATGCCCCCAACAGAAAATAATAATAAAAAGAGCAGGGATAGTGAACACAACTACCTGTTAAAGAAATAACCTGAAAAATATTTCAAAATTAGAGATTGTTACCAACAGGACGCTCCTTAAAAGGCAATCATTCACCTCCTGAGGTTGCTTGTTTCCATTCTTTCTGCTAGGGTTGAGGGGACCCTGCAGAATGCACCTGAGACTTGGGAGGTGAGAGACTCTCAGGACACAAAGGGAGGGACTTTAGATCAAATGCCTGACAGTAGGGACAGGTCATTATAGAGCCCATCTCCAGCGGAAAGACAGGACATCTAGTGAGGGAAGGGGTTGCCATCCCATAATTAAAACTCTGACACATAATTGTTCTTGTGTGAAAGAACTGCAGGAATAGGAATGGAGAGGAGCCTGAGGAAAAGAAGGTCCATCAACAGACCCAAAGTGGGATGCAGCTCAAGGGGAGGTCCCAAGGCCTGGCACTATTTCTGAAGCTATGGAGAGTTCACAAACCTAGCATTACTGCCCTGGAAAAGACCCAACAAGCTGCTGAAAGAATCAGATGCAGATATTTGCACCCAACCAATGGACAGAAGCTGCTGACTCCTGTTGTTGAATTAGGGAAAGTCTGGACAAAACTGAGCAGGAGGGCGACATTGTAGGAGGACCAATAGACTCAATTTACACCCGAGATCTCTCAAACACTGGACCAACAACCAGGCAGGATACATCAGCTGATATGAGACTCCCAACACATATACAGCAGAGGACTGCAGGGTCTGGGTTCAGTTAGAGAGAGTACACCTAAAACCCAAGAGACTGGAGGACCCAGGGAGTTTAGAGGTCAGGTGGGTTGGGGGGGTAGGGGTGGGGACATCTTTGTGGAGACACAGGGGTATGGAAGAGGTACGGGATGTGGAACAGTTGGAGGGTGGACCTGGAGGAGGAATAAAATCTGGAGTATAAATAAATAAATAAATAAATACATGATTTTTTTTAAAAGGCAATCATCCAGTCACAGAGACAAGAATATCCAATCTCAATTATGGGACTGAATATCCATATATCACTGGAACATGGAATAGCTTGGAAATAAATCAAGATGAGGAGGGGTATGTGAGAGGAAATGCAGTTAAAGGTTGAGTTACTAGTTTTAAACGCAGTCTGATATAAAGACTGCCTTCAGTACCCTCTAGCACAGCAGGATCATAGTCTCTAACAATTCTTATATATTTCAAAATAACTTCAAATGTGTTAACCATTAAACATATAGAAAAAATTAACTGAGGAGACAGGATTGCTAATCTCTCTCTATATTACATAGTATACATGTGCATCATTAAGTACGTGGTATCATATAGTGTAGAAATATACATGTGTAAATATGTAAGTCAACCAGTGTAAAAATTCAACCAGAAACACATCTAGGAATATGGAACACAAGAAAGTAGTATCATATTTCCTTTGAAATGAAAGAAATATAGCCATAACTTGGCAGTAAATACAATATTATAAATCAAAACACAGGCTAATGAAAAATAAAGCCCATTCATCAATCCAGTCCCTTGGAGGTGAGGAACCAAAGCTCTCAAACACTTTAATGTCTCTTCCATTGTCCTCTCCTTCCCTAATTCTCCAAGGCTCCTAAAATAATTTCCAAATATAAAGACTTATGCTTTCTCTAATTAATTTAAAATGAATTATTTATTTGTTTATTTTGTATTCATGTGTGTGGTCCTAATGCATACACAATGAGCTTACAGATACCCATCCATGGAAAGACAATGAGTACACAGGGAACTGTCAGTTCACCGCCAGCCTCTCAGTGACATTTTTAAAACATGATGTGTGTGTGTGTGTGTGTGTGTGTGTGTGTGTGTGTGTGTGTGTGTTAGAGAGAGAGAGAGAGAGAGAGAGAGAGAGAGAGAGAGAGAGGATGATGACTTTGTGTGTTTGTAATGTTTGTCAGTTTGTTGTATACTCATATAGTTTATACATTTATAAACCTGTTTATGCATGTGGAGGCCAATAAAAGACATTAGATATCTTTATTTTTGTCTTAACTTGAGACAGGAGCCTTGTGTACCTGAGGCCTGCATTTTTTTTTTTAACTAGGCTCAGTGTCCGGTGTGCTCCTGGGATACCTCTGTCTCTGTGTCACAATGCATGTTTATACACGATTGCCAAGGACCAGCCTTGCCTTGTGAGTGGGTTCCTGAGAGAAGGGGTGCATGGGAGCTGTGAACTTATGACTGGAAGCTGAATTGGAGTACATGCCTGTGTTTAGCTTCTAAGGGCTTTCTCTGCAGATCTCCAGACTGTTAATCCAGATAGTTCTGCTCTTGAAGAATAAGTCCCAGTCTTTTATTTACATATCAATTCAGTCATTTACTCCATGTTCCCTTAGATTATCCCAGAAATCAACATTCCTTGACCCAGGTCCCGCCATGATTCTTAGAAAAAGACAACAAGCACTTTTTTTTTTTTTTTAACATTGCAAAGAATTCAGAGATCTGCCTGTGTTTTTAAGCATAGTCAATAGGCCAGCTGAGGCGATGGGAGCTGTCACTCTGAGATCACCTTTCCTACAAAAAGGCTCATATATTAGAAGCTTGGTTGTCAGTGTGGTGGCAGGCAGTAGTTGACAATAAAGAGATGGAGCCCAGTGGGATGTTCTTAGATCATTTCAGGGAATACTCCAAGGATAAGATGTAGGATTCCAAACTTACTGGCTTTGTGACCCTCGAGTTTGGATCCTCTCCTTCTGCACATGCTCTGTTGATGACATCATCTCTCATAAGGTCGTCACCAGAGTTAAACTGACTCCAGAGCCTTGACCTTGAATTGATAAACTTCTCCCTATAAAGTTGGGCTACTTTGGCTACTTTGTTGGTAGACTAGTACACTATCTATGACTTTCTTTCTTCACTCTCCCAGATAATATACCTAGATGGTGCATCCCCTATAGTAGTTAGCTATTACTGCAAAGAAATTGCTCCCAGAGTGGAGAGGTCAAAATGCTGAAAATGCATTGCTTTGGTAGATCATATGTTCCACACTGCCACTAAGCAGGCCTAGCTCAGGAGTCTCTTTGTAGGTTTTACACAAGATGTTGGCAGGGGATGGAGTCAGTCTCAAACTTTGCCAGAGCTGGAGGATCTACTCTTAGCCTCTTTCATGTGTTTGTTAACAGAAGCCTGAGTGTTTTTTTCATTGGCTTCCATCCCTTCCCAGTTGGGCCTCCCTAGAGGCCCTAGTAATTTCAGAACACAGTAATTTGCTCATCTGTTATGAGTAAACAGAGAGCAAACCTATGTTCAAGGGATATGGAATGGGGTTCTACATTTTAAAAGGAGAGGGTTGCCATCCCACAATCAAAACTCTAACCCATCATTATTCCTGTCTGAAAGAACTATAGGGATGGAAATGGAGAGGAAAAGAAGATCCAGCCATGGGCCCAAAGTGGGATTCAGCTCAAGGGGAGGTCCCAAGGCCTGACACTATTACTGAGACTATGGAGCGTTTACAAAAAGGGACCTAGCATGACTGCCTTCCAAAAGATCCAAAAAGCCCCTGAAAGAGTCAGATGCAGATACTTGTACCCAACCAAAGGACAGAAGCTGCTGAACCCTGTGGTTGAATTAGGGGAAATCCTGAAGAAGCTGAGGAGGAGGGCGACCCTGTAGGAGGACCAGCAGTCTCAATTAATCTGGACCCCTGAGATCTCTCAAAAACTGGACCACCAATCAGGCAGTGTATACCAGCTGATATGAGGCCCCCAACACATATACAGCAGAGGACTGCCGGGTCTGGGTTCAGTCAGAGAAGATGCACCTAACCCTCAAGGGTCTGGAGGCCCCAGGGAGTTAGGGGTCAGGTTGGGTGGGTGGTAGTGGGTGGGGACATCCTCGTGGAGACAGGGGGATGGGAAGGAGATACAGGATGTGGAACGGTCAAAGAGTGGACGGGGTGAAGGCAGTAATAGAGTCTGGAGTGTAAAAAGTAAATAAATAAAATATTTTTAAAAAGAGGAAAAAACTCTAAATTTGCATGTCTGCTCTCCACCTGTCTTTAAAACAATTTTACTGATGAAGAGAAGAAGCAAATGTTTTAAGCAGGTTTCAAATATTATATACTAAAGCTTTACCCACACTATAGTCACAAAATTCATTTTAGTAGGCAAGTAAAATATTCTGAATATATTGAAATTATAAAATTGGCACACCTTAAGTATAACGGATTGTCATGCTGTTAAAAGTAACAATTTCATAAAACCCAGGTACCTTTTCCAAGAGTAGTTAGTAATCTTTTACTTCAATACTGTCCAAAACTTTTTCATCTTCTGAAGTCATGGATCTTTTTATCAACATGAACTTATAAGTAGAAATGGCATTTGGACTAGTATCCACTCATCAGTGAGTGTATACCATGTGTGTTCTTTTGAGATGGGGTTACCTCACTTAGGATGATATTTTCTAGTTCTATCCATTTGCCTAAGAATTTCATGAATTCATTGTGTTTAATAACTGAATTTTTAATAGCTCCTTTGTGTAAATGTGCTACATTTTCTTTATCCATTCTTCTGTTGAAGGACATGTGGGTTCTTTCCTGCTTCTGGCTATTATAAATAAGGCTGC
>JADRCD010160577.1:614-29712 GCA_019843815.1 Montemys delectorum
AGATGGCAGCACTGACAGAGGACTGAGTGTGAGCAGAGTGTCAGATGTCAGGACTGACAGAGGACTGAGTGTGAGCAGAGTGTCACATGGCAGCACTGACAGAGGCCTGAGTGTGAGCAGAGTGTCAGATGTCAGCACTGACAGAGGACTGAGTGTGAGCAGAGTGTCAGATGGCAGCAATAACAGAGGGCCGAGTGTGAGCAGAGTGTCAGATGGCAGCACTGACAGAGGCCCGAGTGTGAGCAGAGTGTCAGATGGCAGCACTGACAGGGCCGAGTGTGAGCAGAGTGTCAGATGGCAGCACTGACAGAGGCCTGAGTGTGAGCAGAGTGTCACATGGCAGCACTGACAGGGCTGAGCTCCAGGTGGTTATTGTACTTCTCTCTGCTGAGGATCCCTGAGCACTGAAAGTGCACCCTGCCTGATGGTGCACATACTCCTGACTTTAGAGAAGAGGAACCAAGATTTAGGGCAGAGGTCACTTGCCCCAAGTCACTCAGTGCTTGAATGACATGACCAGAGTTTGGTTCAGGACCTGTGCCTTGCCCAAGTCTGCTGCATGCATGTTGGAAGGTTCTGAGAGTCAGGCTGTGTGGTTCCTCTGCAGGTTGCCCTGTTGTTCAGGTTAGCACCTCCCTGAAGTTATACCTGCCCTAGGATTCCCTATCTATGCTCTGAGCCGCTTCTTCTGCCCTCTAAGTGCCTCAAATGTGCCTCATCCTCCTCCCACTGGTGGTCCTGTGAACTGGGAATGTCATGCTTGCTGCAGGGAGGAGGGAGGGAGTGGTTGTCCTGTAACTGATGACCCCTTCATCCTGCATGGCATAGGTCCCTGCTGAGCAGTACAGGAACTTGGCTGAGAGTGCTCTTCTGGAACCTCAAGTGAGGAGGTACATCATCTACAACTCCAGGCCCATGAGGCTGGCCTTCGCTGTGGTAAGTGGTGAAGTGGGCCCACATTGTCTCCCCTTGGCCTCAGGCACACCGAGTATAGCAGTGTGTCCTGAGGCCTATAAGGGGATGAGGAACACAGTTGCCCAGGCAAGCCTAGTATCAGACATGGATTTGATGTAGAAGGGGTTAGTAGAGGATGGGAGTTGAGACTGGGAATCTATAGAGCACCAGACTCCCGACTCAGTGTTTGTTCTTGGCCAAAACTTTCCCTTCTGGGATTTGGTTTTGTTTTGTTCACAGATAGGTGTTTCCTGTTATTTATAGTGTACATACACACAAATGCATGCGTGTACCTGTCTGTGTACATGCTTAGAAACATATAGCTATGCCTACATATCCACCTACAGAAACATGTGCATCTGTGGCCAGGCAGTGTGTGAACCCAGGCTATCCCGCTTCTGCTACTGAACCCTTAACCACTCTGATCTCTGGCTTCTGTGTTTATGGTCACATGGCCTAGCTGACCGCACCTTTCAGGAGAAGGGGAAGAGGGAGTTAGTTTTTAACAACTCCCTAAAAAGTACCAGGATATGAAATGTTACCCTGTTAGCCCTGGAACAGTCCTGAGAAGTAGGCATGGTTATTCCCAGTTTACAGGTGGGGAAACTGAGGCTTAGAGAGGTGCCATAGCTTATTCCAAGCCGTACTACAAGGCAAAGATTACTGTGGGGTTTAGACACAGAATTCTTTCCAGAGTGCCCTGCCCTTTTGTGTTTCATTTGAAGTTGGGGTAAGGAGGGTTCAGGAGTGATGGACCTTGCTGTCAAACTTGAGAGCTCACAACCTTTACCCCAACTCAGGCTCAGCCATCCAGCTTCAATAGGCCAACTAAAAGAACCAATTAAAAATGGAATGCAGAAAAGGGAAATGTAGTCAATGTGGCCACATTGGAAGGAGTGACAGAAAGGTTCAGTAAACACGCCAGAGGTCCTGAAGGGAGAGCCAAGTTTAAACACACAGCCAAGGCCATGCACATCTAAGCAGCCAGATCAAGATGTGGCCCCGCCCAGCACTTTCCCATCATTCTCTGGGCTTCAGTCTCATCCTGTAAGGTAGTCTGACAAGTTGTTATAGCTGTGTGACATTTCCTATCAGGAGATTCCTAGCAGAATTCCCATTTCTTTGGCGTCCATAGTTTCAGCAGCCTGAGAGACACGAGTGTCTTTTTAGAATATCTTCATTTCTGCCAGGCCAGTTACAACCTGTTGTCAAGATTCACCTATGAGTAGTGAGCAGGAGCCATCCCAGGGTTGGCATGTTTTCCTCCAGGCCCCTGGGAGGCTGTTTGACCCCAGTGGTGGCAGGGATATCCAGGGGCAGGGGTGCCCATGAGTGGAGCTGGCTGGCCCTGACAGCTCCATGCCTTCTACAGGTGTCCTTGTCTTCTACAGGTGTTCTACGTATTGGTGTGGGCCAACATCTACTCCACCAGCCAAATGTTTGCCCTGGGCAACCAGTGGGCAGGTGTGCTGCTTTCGACCTTGGCCGCTGTCAGCCTGACCCTGACCCTTGTGCTGGTCTTTGAGAGGCAGCAGAGGAAGGTGAGGTGTCTGGGGTCCTCCTGTCTGTTCCCTCCTTAGGGCCGGGTGGTCTGATACTTTGTTCTAACTCAGCAGCTCCTTCAACTACCCTCATGGCTGCATATGCATAACTAACAGAAACTTGAGTAGTAAATCCTCTAGTGTACATTTTCTGCTCTTTCTGCGAGCACACACACAACACACACACATACACACACACACACACACACACACAAACGTGAGTGCACACACACCCTTTCCATAAATGCACAGCTTACTGGCTCGTGCCCCCATGCTTTTTCCTTCTCCTTTCTTTCCCCCTCCTCTCCCTTCTCCTTTCCTCCCTTGTTCCCCTGAAAGGTCACTCTGTCTCCCTTCAATGCTTTCAGTTCACTATCTGATGGCCTTGTGGCTTTGGCTGCTTGCTCACTAGGGCGATTGCGTGTGGTAGACAAAGCCATTTGCCCCTTGGCCAAGGAGCAAAGGCTCTTTGTTCTCTTCTTTATTTTCTTACCCAGTTGCTGCAGATTTTTGTTGGTGGTGGGTTTTTTTTTTTCCTTCTTCTTCCCGGCTGCCAGCTGTTTCAAGAACACCTCCCCAGGAGCCAGCATTCCCGCCAGGATTCTAGCTAGCTGAGCTCACTCACACACCTCTCCCAGGACCTGCACAAAGATTTGTGACTGGCAAGGAGAGAAGGTTACAGCCCACCTCACTGTAGTACTGGCGCTGGAGATGAGGGTTGGAGAGGTGGTGGTGTTTCTCCTGGGGTGGGTAGGTGCTTCACCCACAAACAGGGCTCAGTTAACTCCCAGTAGCCACCTGAGAAGCAGGCAGTGAGCTTATAGGGAACTTGTCCTAGATCTTATTATAAGGGAAGAGCCAAGGTTCAGAGCCACACATATGATCCCCAGTCACCTTTAGAGAGGAGACCCCTGCCTCCCAGCTCGCTGTAGCACTCACTCAAGGGTGGTGTCTACTATGTCTGTGCTAGGTATCAAAACTTTTCACGGAAAGTAGATTGTCAAAGACTTTCCATGGTAATGTCTTATGACTCTGGTCAGAGGCCTTTGCAGATAGGGGTCAGGGCTTCATAAAGGCTCTGGGAACAGCCCCAGGTTCACTGTTCCTAAGTGACCAGGCTAGAACTCAAGATCTGACTGCTTAGATTCCAGGTAGCCTTCTCAGCACCCAGTGTATGGCATCTAGCACTGCTGTTATGAATATGCACTGATTTCCTTAAAATCCTGTGGTTAGGAGTCCGGGGTGGGTGTTCCTGGACCATAAACTGGAAGGGCTCCTGGGGGTGTATTTGCTTCTCCTCTTCCAGCTCCACTTCAAGGACCCCCGTGCTTATATGGCTTCACTGGGCTATGGCAAGGCCCTCTCTCTCCCTACTCTAAAGTCAACTGGGCAGCTTCTGCTCTGGTCCACTGTGCTGTTTAACGGTGCCTTCACAGGTTCTGGGAAGTGGTGTGGATATCTTGTAGGCTATTATTTTGCCTAGATCAGGATACAGTCTTTGGGTACCTGCAGAAGCACCTCTGTCCCTGTGTTCTGAGTCCCTGGACCACTGCTGGCTGTTCTGAAGTCCTTAGCAGGAGCTCCGCTTCTGCCTGGCTTGGCTTCCTGTTGCCCAATTCCATTTCATGCCTACGTTCACAGGGACAGATTGGGACTGTATGGCTTAATCATTCTGAAAGGATCTTTGTTGGGCTTTGCTTCGAGTCTGACAGGATAATGCTACCCCTGGGCTCTATTCGGGCCTTTGTAACCCTTGTGCTTGGTCTGTAAAAATAAATTGAGCCTCTGGCTCCTGCTGGGAGATACTTCTTTTGAGAAGAGGAGAAAGCAAGCCGTCATCCCAAAGAAGAGGAAATGAGGAGAGCTGGCATGTATGTCGCAACACTGCCACCATGGCTCTCGAAGTCCAAGGGTGTCTGTTGGCTGCATGGCCTTCTTTCCACCCCTTCTGCACTCTGTACTTGTGAAGCCAGGGAGTGCCAGGTGAGGTGCTAGGCACAGGTCACAGAGAAGGTCCTGCTCTCTGCTCGTGGGTGCAGCCCAGGGCCTCAGGTACAGAGCCCGGAAAGAGATTCTTTAGGCTCTTGGGTCCCTTGAAAGGACCCTATCTTCCTAGGACTGAGCTCCATTCTCAGAGCACCCATTGTGTTCTCTGTGCTTAGGGCCTGAAGCCTCCTGAGATTTGTTAGCTCTGCAACCTGGGGAGAGCAGAGTTGCATCACTTCCGGAACCCAGTTTCCTCATTTGAAACTAGCTTGATAAATCTGGCTCTACCGGAGGGCACATGCGAAGGTTAAAGGGCTATTTTATGTGGGAAGCGCTCACAGTCGTACTTGACGCAGCATAAATGCTCAGTGGTGATTGTTACTGTTGGTGTCATTTGCCAGTAACAACAGCTCAGAGAGTCCAGGAACTAACCTTGGCCACACATCTCCCCTCAGCTCTTCCTTTATCTTTTTTTTTTTTTTTTTGTTTGTGACAGGGTGCTTAACTCTCAGATCCACTTGCCTCTGCTTCCTGAGTGCTGGGATTAATGGTACACACCTGGTTCTAGGGATCCCTTATCAAGTATCCTACAGGCCTGTCCTCTCTGCTAGTGCCTCTAACGGGATTAGTAACCCTGCATCACTTAGCACCTGTAAGAGCCTCACGATCTCTTGCTCTCTCTCCATGATTTTTTTACCCGCATGCGGCGAGGGGCTAGCCTTTCTCAAGATCAAGGAGAGTGGTGCAAGATCTGAGACTGCCTCAAGTCTACCCAGAGTGCAACACACGACATACCTAGTGATGCCCTTGTGCGTGGCCAAGGTGACACAGTGGAAAATGTGACACTTCAGTCCAGGTTCCCTGTCATAGTGACACTACTGGCCAGCATGTATGGAGTGTCCATCCCTGAGTGGTTCGCAAGCAGTGGCTCATTTTGGCATTAAGACCCCTAAGTCAAGGGAGTTTTCAACTCCGGTTTAGGATTCGGATGTGGATGCAGAGGTGTCAAGAGACCTATCCAGGGTGACGCGGGTGGTGGGGTCAGGATCAGGGTCAGAAACTGAACTCTCAGTGAGTGACTTTCCGACCAGATGAGCAAGACCGACCAGAATGTGAGTCATAGCTAGTGGAGGCAGTCCAGTGCACCATGACCCGTTGTGTGCAGTGGAGTTAGAAGGACATGCTGGAGAATTCTAGGTAGATTTCCTACCTCATACATGTCCAGTGATCTTTTTCCATACTCAGGTAGGCCAGAGGACATGCCCGTAGCCTATAGAATTTTTTTTTTTTTTTTTTGTGGGCCAACTGTGTGCTAGCAACCCTGACCCTCTTTCAGTGATCACCAGCGTTGTCTGTCTCTGTGTGACTCTACAAGAGAGCCTCTGCACATTTCCAATTTTCCTATGGGGAGGCTGCTGCTTTGGGGAGCCCTTGGCTCTGACTGATGGTTCTGTAGCTGTCCTTGAAGGCCCTTTGAGGGTCTCTTCTTCAGGCTATTATGCTGGGTCCTGTCACAGCTCTCTTTCCCCCTCTCTGGTCTCCTCAGTAGACTTGACATTGGCTGCTCCGGGTGGGAGCAGAAGGAAACAGTTTCTCTAGGGGCCAGGTGCTGTGCTGGGAGCTTTAGAGGTGGGCCTGCTAGCGCACAGCTTCGTAGAGCATACCTCACTCATGGCTTGCTGAAGGCTGAGGCCAGGGAAATCTTAAATTCGAGTTCCTGTCTCAAAAAAAGAGAAAGGAGAAAAAAGTAGGTGTGTTGTTAATGGAACCACTCCTTTCCACACAGAATAGACTATCTGTCCCTTAACTTCCCTCAAACATCCTATATTACGATTTCGTCCTAGCCCTGGGCTAAAGACTTCCTTCATAGCTCAGTGAGGTCTCTCCTCACTCCCAGGAGGCTGGGGTGTTTTTTTGTTTGTCTGTTTTGTTTTTGTTTTTCTTAATCTACAACCTAAGACAGCAAGATCCAATGGACAGGCACAAGCACTACCACCAGAAAGCAGCGGAGCTGGGCTTTGGCTTAAGCGCTCTTACACTAACTTTACCACAGGGGAAAAGAGTTGTCTTGAGCTTGAGGGTTGATGTGCGGCCTTTGGGAGAGGGACAGCTGTGATGTTCAAGGCTGAGGAACTCCTTGGCGTCTTGGAAGTCAGCCTCGGGCCTGGCACTTGTCTTTTAGGCTAACACTAACACGGATCTAAGGCTGGTGGCCGCCAATGGAGCCCTTCTGAGACACCGCGTGCTGCTGGGGGTGACAGACACAGTGGAGGGATGCCAGAATGTGATCCAGGTACTGTGTCTCAGAGTGACCTCTCCTGCTGGCCTGCTTGCAGTTGGCCTTGTGTTCTCCTGGCCTGCAGTGTGGGGCCCAGCATCTGCTGTGCTGCTCTGAGTGGCTCTTTCTCCTCTTCCCTGTTCAGTGTCTCCCTGAGGATTCCCCCCTCTATGCTGAGTCCTGAGATTGGGCACTGTGGGAGTCAAAGTCCTCGTGCAATATGAGCTTAAAGGGACAGTGAGAGCTCATGGTGGCCCAGGGCTTCACTGAGTAATGTGGCAGGAGAGATGAGCCTAGAGAAGTTGGCGTGATGCTAAGGCCTCACGTGTCTGGCTCAGTAGTTTTCTTTCCCTTTAAAGCAGTTGGGGAATCTTAAAGTAGGACATCATTCATGGGACGTGGCTGAGGTTGGATTTGATCCTGGCTGCCTCTGCTCAGGGCTTCAGTGCTAAGTACTCAGTGCTCAGTACTCAGTGCTCAGTGCAGCTGAGTGTCTTACTATATATAGTTCTAGTGAGATATAGTCTACATAGCCAGGAAGCAGAGCTGGGTTGTAGCTCAGGCTATGCCTCTTTGGCATGCATGTGCCTCACTGGTCACAACCCTTTCCTTTAGGGAAACCCAGAGATGCCCAGTGTGTGCCTGCACTGGGGAACTAGACGCTGTGCCTTCTACACATCTGGCAGATGTTTGCTGAGAGCTTCCACATGCCAGACACTGTTCTCTGGATAGAACTGTGGCAGAGGACACACAGGTCTTTGCTCTGTGGAGCTGATCACACCTGGGATAGCTAGTGTAGCTGATCACACCTGGGATAGCTAGTGTAGCTGATCACACCTGGGATAGCTAATGTAGCTGATCACACCTGGGTTAGCTAGTGTAGCTTGTAACATTATCTTGCCTGAGATATTGGCACTGGGTTCCTGGTAGTTCAAATAGAACATTTGTATCTCTTGAGCCCATGGCTCCTTCCTAGTGTCCTCTTTCAGCACATGGGAGGGACCCTGGGATGTAGTTGAGTTTGTAGTTGTTTGATGACTAAATGGAGGGACATATCTTTTCAGACAGTGGTTTCTTTGATCTTCACAATGACATCTTGGAATGAGATGCTGCAATGCCTGGAGGTCTTTCAGAATCCCCAGGGTCCTGGGTGATGTGCAGGGCAAGGAAAGAGCAGGCAGTCAACAGGAGTGGGCTTGAAGCAAGTGCTAAAGCAGGGTGGTGGAGAGTTCCCATCTCCTGTATATGCGCGAGATTTGTTGTTACAGTAAAAAGATTTAAAAAGTCATGTGAACAGATCCTCTTGGGGATGGTCTGGTGGGAGAGACTATCTGGCAGGAGGGCTGTGACCTTTGGTTTTGGGGCCAGTTGCCCCAAGCAGGGAGCAAGGTGGTAAATGCAGGTGTTAGACTCAGAATTGGACTTTTCTGCAGAACTTGATGCTCTTGTGTGTGGTATCATCCAGGCAGCTCAGTGGATATGGAAAGTTTTTTTGCCTAGTAAGGATAACCTGTCTTTGGGGCTGCTGAGGCTAAGGTGGAAGCAGAGGTTGGGGATATGGACCAGGATGCCTTTCTGACTTGCGTTCTTCCACTGAGAACACTTGTATCGACAACCTTGAACCTAGCACTGGTTGGTGGAGATATCCTCTGTGAGGACTTTTCTCCTTTGTACATTTGGGTTTAGGACAGAATACTCATACTACTGAGGGTGAAGGTGCTATTCCCCTGCCCCAATGGTCATGTGATGGCCAAGGGGGTTTGGAGTCTGTCTGGGATGCTCTGTGGGAGATGGGGGCCAGCCATTTTGTCCGTGGTTGGACATACTCTGAATTTGCTTGCAAAGCCATTTTTTCTGGGTTGGCTATGTGGCTTAGTGGTAGTGTACCCACCTGGCGTTCTATCCCGAGTTTGATTTCCAGTACCACCAGTTTTCCCCCTTGCCAGCCATACAAATGAGCTGTAGTCACACTGTTCCTACCGGACAGCAGGCGTGTCGTGTGGTTATCGAAAGGGTGGATGAGAACTGGGGGAGCTCGGGGACAGACTTGGGGTTAGAAGCTCAAGGTCAGGCCTCTGCTGCTTCTCTCCACAGCTCTGGTTTGTCTACTTTGACCTGGAGAACTGTGTGCAATTTTTGTCTGATCATGTTCAAGAAATGAAGAGGAGCCAAGAGGTAAGATGGCCACCAGCTCCTTTCCTAGGATCAGCTATTTCCTGGGATCGAAACATCCTGAGGTCAGGATTACGGTGACACCCTGCTCCTGGCAGGCCAGAGCCTGTGGCTTCAGGCAGGGTTTGCCCCCAAGTTTGTTTACTGTAGCCCCTGATAGACACTCAGATCCCAGGCTGTGATGACCAAATGTAAGCATGGAGGCAGAGACCTTCAGCAGTTGCCCAGGACCCTGATCTTGTGGGGAAGAGTGTGATCTTACTGGTGTGCTCATTGAGGTCAATGTCTGGCTCTCTGGCTGGTCAAAGCCTGCCAGACTTAGAACATACCTGTGCCCCCTTTGTTTCCTTTGTAGTCCTTGCTGAGAAGCAGATTAAGCCAGCTATGTGTTGTCATGGAGACTGGAGTGAGCCCTGTGGTGGAAGGGCCTGAGGATTTGGAGGATGCTCCCCTTCTGCCCAGTACTCCTGGCCCTCAGGAGAGACCACTCACACAGACTGAACTCTATCAGCTTGTTCCAGAGGCTGAGCCTGAGGTAATGGTGCTGTGGTGGTCAGTGAGGTCCTCCCTTGTGGGCGGTCATGGTCCAGTGATGGCTCAGGTTTTAGGCCCTGGGATTATAGCTTCTCTGAGTTGCTAGAGACCTTTAAAATCTTATAGCTCAAGGTTATCTTTCTTTTTTTCTTCTTTTTTGTTGTTGTCATTGTTCACTCCAACACTTTTTTTCTTATTTTTAAATTCCGACACTTTCTTTTTTGAGACGGGGTTTTGCTATATAGCCCAGAGGGTAAAACCATAAACCTCCCAGCTGTTAGGAGGGCAGGCTTCATTTTTAAACCAGTACTTTAAAACATAGTTAAGGGAATTACGTTTGTACCTCCAGGGACTTCTGGTTGCATTTTTAATATCTTGGCCATTCTTTTTGATAGCTAAGCTGTGAAGATTGTTGCATGTTGATGAGCTGTAACCTATCATCAAATTTGGATGAATACTGAGCTTTTAAATGTCTATTGCTGGACATTGCCTGTAATGCCAACACTCATATGCTGAAAGTAGGAGAATTGCAGGTTTAAGGCCAGTCTGGACTACACAGGGAGATCCTGTCTTAAAGAAAAAAGATCCTGTTGATCAATTACCAACTACATGTTTATGTACTCATCTGACTATATAGTGTTGTTCATGCATGCATGCATTCCATCCATCCATCCATCCATCCATCCATCCGTCTATCCATCCATCCATCTCTGTCATCACCCATCCATCATCCATAGACTCACTTACTTAAATCCTAGTCATCATTTGGGTCTATGTGAATACTTTTAGTTCTGACTTCACCAGCCCCACAGCCCCTGCCAGGATCTGCTCTTGCTGGCAGACCTGTAAACAACTGTGAGGACAGGAGTGACATTTGAAGCTTTCCTTCCATTCCAGGGCTTTAGAAAATCAAGGTCCAGCCCAGCCTAGGCTTCCTCTTTTGCATTGGTGGGAGTGTGGGGCTTCACACTAGGGGTATTTAAGAAAAAATATAAACATCACTGGATCCATCAGCAATATTCATGTTTCTTTTCAGAGCAGAAAAGACTGATAAGGCCACATGCTTTATTCAAACAGTGCTTTATTCAAGCAGCTATGTGTCTTTTCAAATTAGTCTTTCCAGTTTGCCCAAACCCATAGAAACACAATTTCTTGTCAAGTACATGTGCACATGCATGCGGGTTTTGAAAGTAGCCTAGTCAGTTAGCTAGAGAAAATGTAACCTCTACCCAAGCCTCAGTGTGGGCGGCTAGATCACCTGGGTCTGGAGGAGCCCAGGCTGTGACAGATGTAGAGTCAGAACAACCTCTCACATTTTTTAAGGATTTTTATCTTGCAAAGCATTCTTCAGCATGTCCCTGAAGGCTGCTTCACCTTTTCCTCTTGGATGGGGAGAGCGAGACTTGCCCAGGCTCCCAGAACAAAGAAGACAGGGGGCCTGGCCTGAGTGCAGAAGCCTCCTGCGTAGTCTCAGAACACCAGCCGGGCTGGTTGGGCTGTAGAGCATTATATTATTGATCTGGGACTGGCTAGATGCAGCCAGTCTGGGTTAGTGAAAGGTACTTTATTTGCATTTTCAGTATCCTCTAGCCTAACATAAAAGACAACATAAGAAAAAGCTAGTCCTAGGGAGCCATTTGGAATTAACTGCTTCTTGTCCGGGAGCAAGTTAGGAACTTTTTATAGTTTTGTTTCTGTGTTGTTTTGAGGCAGAGTCTCACTCTGTAGCCCATGCAGGCCTTGAGCTCAGTCTAAAGTCCAGGCTGGTTTTGAATACATAGCAACCCATCAGTCTTAGCCTTCAAATGCCAAGACTGTAGGAGTGGGCCTGGCTTCTGGTATGTAATATTGCTGATGGATCTAGTGATGTTTACTGAGGGGGACTATGTGCTTTTTGCTCCTGCAGCCTCACCCCACCTCTCTACAGTACATGTTAGCAGTGAAGACGACACCTCAGTGGGGCGGGGACTTGCTCAGGGAGTAGTGGTGGAGGAGCTGGGGTTCCTTTTGGGACCTGGAGCTCAGCACCTTGTTTTTAATTACCTGCTCCTCACACACGGCCTCGCTGGAACCCACAGAATTTTTGCATTTAGGTGGACACAGTCAGGGATTTAAGCCTCTTCCCTGCATTCCCAGTGGGTTGGCCAGTGAGTGAGACTTCAGAGACCATGTGTGTTAAGAGAATGCATGACATCCAATTTCAAGTTTTTTCTTGATGCTTTGACTCTCTGTTTCTGTAAGATGTACGCATGAGGCTCGCTATCTCTGTTGTGTGTTGTGTGTTGTGTGTTGTGTGACTTTCATCAGCATCCATCTTCCACATGCTTCCTTTACTGGACAAACGCTCATTTCACACTGACGTCCCTCTGCCTTCACCAGAACCTGGGACCATGCCTCCTTCATGTGCAGTATTTATTTATTTATTCATTCATTCGTGTACGTATGTATGTATGTATGTATGTATGTATGTATGTATGTATGTATGTGTGTATGGTCAACCAGTTTTCATAAGCAAACTCTTAATGTGTCTGGTAGAAAGCTATCTATTAGGCACTGTGTATGAACTGAAGGTCTCCCATCACGGGGCACTTTCCCCCATCTGGCCCCAATTTGTGATTTTCTCTAAGTGAGTTGGTCTAACCTTATGGACCTTACAGACTCATGACTTTCAGAAAGTACTAAGAGGGTGCAGGTGGTGTGGGAGTGGTACTTCTCCAAAACCCCACGGTTGCAGATCTTCTGGGGGCATACTAATTAATATTCCTGGTGTTTGGGATGGAACCAAGGGCATCAGGCATGCTAAGTGCGTGGTTTGCTTCTGAGCAGAACCCTTCGTCCTTGTGTGCCTTGTTAGTGAGGCCCCTTGGGGATGATGGAGCCAAGGCTTCCAGCCAATGAGTTTCAGGCTGCGTCTTCTAAGAGCCCCAGGTACTGGTCTAGCTTATTCTTTCTACTGAGCCTCCTTCCTGGGCCTAGGATAGGATGATAGTTTGGGCTTCTCATGTGCCTAAACTCTATTACCCTCAGGTCTGCCTGCAGGGCTCACCCCCCCCCCCCCCTTCCGCCATTCTTTGCAGGAGATGGCCCGGCAGCTACTGGCAGTGTTTGGTGGCTACTACACCCGGCTCCTGGTGACCTCTCAGCTCCCTCAGCCAATGGGAACACGACACATGGACTCTGCAAGGATCCCATGCCCCTGCCAGCTCATAGAAGTACACATTCTGGGCACAGGATGCTGCCCATTCCTGGCCAGGTGACCTAGGGATGAAGATGTCATCCTCCAAGACTGAGAACTGGGGGAGGGGTCAGGAGCCCAGCATGGCCAACAGTGAGCACAGATGAGGTCAGTGTTTGGGGACACTTTAGCAAGTGTCAGTCATGTAGGTCGTGGGGTCATCAAGTGCACACCAGATGCCTTCTTGGCATCATATGCTGCCCTGGCCTTGCTGAATCTGGTGACTGAGCCAGAGTTACCCAGGCTTGCGGCCTGGATGGAGGATCCCTTCTGTTGCCTGCAAAGCCCTAGGAACCTGCAGCAGACTCCACAGGGCAAGTCCTGGACCCTTGGTGTCAGAAAGCAAGACTGAGGCTCAGAGAGGATACTGCTCTTTCAGCATTGCCTCAGGCTGCCTGTGTCACAAGCCTGCCTGCTTTCCATGTGAAGGAAGACTCTCGGAAGGGTGAGCTAGCTTGTGAGCTACAGTACCGTCTAGGATTGTTGTCTGTCAGCACCCAGGTAACAGAGGGCCAGGGTTGGAGGACAGGGGTGAGGAGGAGACAAAGAGCCAATGACCCTCAACAGGGCACTGGAAAAGAAGATCCTGTTGGACTCACATTGTCTTTGTGTGGCAACATGCTGGCTTGAGATTGTGTTTCTGTCCTGCCGAGCAGCAGTGGTATTTTCTGACACTAACATTGTTCTGGAATGAAGTATGATCAGACACTCTGGGCTTGTGTGAAGAACTCAGAGACGTTCCCAAACTTTGAAGACTGTCCACAGCCCTATGCCCAAAGCCCTGGTCTGGTGTGAAGGTCCTACGCCAAGAACTAGCCTTTGTGGTTTTTGTCCTCTACAAATCATCATTATAAGTCAGAACTCTTCCTTGAACTGGCATATGTATGCATTCCTGTTGGACTCTTCCTCATCCCTCAAAATCCCGCTTTTCATATCCTTCCTGCTCTTCTCTGTCATTGGAATTCCTGATGGAAGCGTTCCCCTTGTGGGTGTTTTATGTTATTCCATGTTTCTCCTGCACATACCTTTTTTTTTTTTTTTCTATCAAGACTGTAAACTCCTCAAGGTCCAACACTGTGTCCATCTTCCTTTTGTGAATGACCTAGACTTGCTTAGAAAAAAAGTAACTCTGAAAAGTCCTGTGGGTTGGTTGCCTTACCCTGTCCACCGGTTGTGGCAAATGCTTCTGTCAAACATGCTTGAATGATAAGACCCAGGTCACGATGGACCAGAGATCTGGTCTTGAGCCGTGTCACTTTATTTGTGCACCCTCCCTTTGACAGTCTCCACAGGCTGGATGATTTTGGGAACTTCCAGCTTATTGTGCTGTTTGTTATTCTTACCTCTGTGCACAAAGTGCTCCCCAGGCCCCCAAGCTGAGGTGTCCCTGGTGGGAGCCTTTAGAGAGAGCACTGGCCTAAGCTAGTAGCCTGGATTCTTGTTGTTCCTCTGCCGTCTCCAGGGCTGTGTGACCATGGCTGAGTGCGTTGCTTCTCAGTGTGTCCCCTGACTCCTTTCTAGAGCGATGCAGTGGACTGGAACCACTCTGCTCAGGAGATTTTTCTGGGTAAGACATGCCCTACCTCTTTGTGTTCTGTGTCCAAAATGGAGGAGTCCCCCAGCCATGTGCCAGGGAAGCTTTGCTCAGTGGAACCGTTCATTGTCTTTTGAGCCATGGGAAATGTCACTGTGAAGCTGATCAAGGAAAGCCTGTGCTTGTCCTCTGGTCACAGAACTCTTGAGCATAGTGATGGAAAAATAAAACTGTTTGGTGAGTGATGGAGCAGCTTGCTCATGGAGGCTCGGTATGGTCCTTTTACATTTTCTCTGCTTGCTGGATGGGACTTATGGGGTGAGCCCACAGTGGACATTTCTTTGAGTGTGCCTCAGTTACCTGATTCACAAGGTTGCCATGAGGATGAACCATTAGCTTTTATTTTTTTTTTCCTAGCTTTTATTTTTTTTTAAAGAAATATTTTTAATCATATCCCTGTGCACATGAGTTCTTCAAATTAAACTCAGGTCCTCTGCAAGAGTGGTTCATGCTCTTACCTCTGAGCCATCTCTACAGCCCAGTGCTCCTAGGTCTTAAGGTTCGATACCCATCAGAGGCATGAGCCATGGACACACCATGAAGGTAGGAGCATTCAAAGCCAAGTCCTGCCTGCCATCGTGTCTCTGTCCCATCCGTCACCAGGGAGGAAAGCACACGCCTGGCAGATGTTTCAAACTGAATGGAAACAACCTTCAGTGCTTGTAACACCAAGTCACAAGCTGGAGCAGGGACTCAGCAACCTGTCACCGCTTCTCTTTTAAATCCTTGCTGTCTGGTATGCAGTAGGTACTCATATGTGCTTGACTCTTGTCTTATGCTCAATTATTCAAGCACCTCAGGGGTATATATGCAAATAAAGAGCTGTCAAATCTCAAGTTCAGTAAGGGACCATGTTGTGGCGAAGGGAGGCTGGGAGCAAGCTGGTGACCTTGGGTTAGATGCTTAGCCTTTTCTGCACCTCTCACTCCCTCATCTGTCAGGACAGAGTTGTGAAATGAGGGGACTGATGGAGGCATTGTCACAGAAGCCACCAGGCCTGTTTGTTCCCTGGTGTGTCCCTCTGAGACACTGAGAAGCTTTATGTCATCTCTGTGGTGCTGGCGCTCAAAGTCAGGCCTCTTGCATGGAAGAGCACTGAGCACGTGCTGTCTCTGAGCTATGTGAATGCAAACACACATTTTTAACAGGTTGTTTAAGTCTGTCATTAATGGTTTTTGGTTAGTTTGTTCTGCCAATGGCCAGTGAGGGAAAACTCCAGCCATGACTTGTAGATTTTGCATTTATTTTATTTCCATATTTTTTTTTTAAAGTTAAGCCCTCATTTAACTGAGAGGTGGTCTCACACTGTCTGTGTCACTCAGGATGACCTTGACTTCCTAATCATGCCACAACCTTCCAAATGCCAAGATGTGTGAGCAGTGCTGGGGTGGAACTCTGGGTCTTCTGCACGCTAGACAAGCACCCTCCCACCTGAGCTGCATCCCCACACCCCTTGACTTCTGACAACATTGTGTGTATGTGAGTGTGAGAATGGATGTGATGGGGTGCATGTGCCTGTGCACATGAGTGTCAAAGTCAGAGGGGGACATCAAGTGTTCCACTTTATCTAAGTTCGCTTGAGACTGACTCTCTCACAGAACTTAGAGGTTGACAGGCAGCCAGCAAGCCCCAGCAATCCTGTTCCTTCTAGTGTGCTATGGCTGGCTTTTTAAACATGGGCCCATTTGGTTGCTAACAACTATCTGTAACTCCGGTTCCAGACAGAGGATCTGACACCCTTTTCTGACCTCCATGGGTACCAGGTATGCAAGTGGTGCACAGAAATATATACAGACAAAATACCCATGCACATAAAAAAGAAAAAGGAGGAGGAGGAAGAAGATGAGGAAGAGGAGGAGGAGGGGGGAGAGGGAGGAGGAGGAGGAGGAAGAGGAGGAGGAGGGGGAGGAGGGGGGGAGGGGGAGGAAGGAGAACGGACGGGCACCTTGGGTGCTGGTGATTCAAATTCCGGCCGTGCTGCTCACGAGGAAACACAGGGGACGCAGGAAATCACTGCAGTCCTCTCAGTTTACCTTGAACCCCAAGTGGCTATGGAAATGTCATCTACCACAGTAAAGGCAAAGCTTTGGAGAAATAAAGGGTAATATTTCCCAAGGAAAAGGGGGCCACTTGTGGAGAAGTTGCAACATTGTTAAACTTATATAAGCAGCAAGACAGAGAAACCTGAGCTCTCCCCGGGGCTCAGAGCACTCTGGTATGGTTCCTGCACCCATATAGGTGACTCACAAAGTTTATAACTGCTTCTTACTCTAGCCCCAAAGAATCCAGCACCCTCTTCTGGCCACTGCAGGTCCCTGCACACATGTGGCATAGTTACAAACACACACAGGTAAATAAAAATTAAGCTTTTGAAAAAAGCAAAACTTGATAGAAATGAATATCAAATATAGGCTATTAGGAAATACCCATCTATAAAAAAAAGTGTACAAGATTATTTACAACAGCATTACTTTTAGTAGCTAGATTACAAGCGACCCAGAGGCAAAGAGACAAAATGTGGCATGAAGCATACAGTGGGATATTGCTCCTTCATCAAGGGAACAAATTTGATGCATATTACAACATGGCTAAACCCTGCAAAAATGCTACACAACAAAAATACCGTTCACTTCATTATTCCAGACATGAGAAATCCAGCATGGGAAAATCCAAAGATAGAAAGTACATTCATGATTGTCAGAGGCTGTGAGGAAAAATAGGGAGTGGCTGCTACATGCTCATATAATGGGCCATTTCAAAAAGGTGAGTCTTTAACAGTATGTGAATTATATATCAAAAGGTTAAAATATATATTATTTTAAAACAGTGGCAGGGGAGTAGAGATGGCTGGATCATGTAATTCTGGATGGCCTCATTATGTTGATTAGGCTGGCCTCAAGCTCACAGAGATCCACCTGCCTATGTTTCCTGAGTACTGGGATTAAAGGCCACACCCAGCTGATTTATGCCACAGCTCATCCACCTACTTGTCTACTAAAGGGCGTCCTAGATGCTCATGAGTTTCGATAATTATGAATAAAAGCTATTAGAAATATCCACATAGCTTTTTAACTTTCTGCCTACTAAGAAGTATAGTTGTTAGAATATAGTTGTCTGTGTCTGTCTACCTGCCTGCCTGCTTGCCTGTCTGCCCATCTCTCCCCTTCTTCCCTCCCTCCTTCCCTCCTTCTTCTCCCTCCATCTATCTGTTTTATTTGAGACAAGGTTTCTCCTTGTATCCTTGGCAGTCCTGGAGCTCTCTCTGTAGATCAGGCTGGCCTTGAACTCAGAGATTTGCCGGTCCTTGCCTCCTGAGTGCTAGGATTAAAAGCATGGGCCACCACTGCCTGGCTGGTTGTTGAATTTTGTAATGGAAGTATAATTGGTTTTGTAAGAAGCTGTTAAGCTGACTTTCGCGTTTCCTAAGCATTACTGGTAGCTGTGGCTTAGAGCTGTTGTTCTGCTTCTTTGGCAGCATTTGGTGGTGTGGCTTTCCAAGTCTTGGCCACACTGACAGGTGCTGTGTACTGGCTTCCTGTTTTAACTTCCATTTTTCCACAGACACAACATTGAGGCATAGATTTCATGGGCATATTTACCACCTGCATGTCTTTTAGTGGAACGCCTTAAATAGGGTTGGCTCATCTTAAAACAGGGTTGTTTTCATATTGTCTAATCCTAGTAGTTCTTTATATACTATGAGCCTCGGTCGTTCTTGCAGAAATTCTCTCCAAGTTTGTGGCTCTTACAGCCTTATGGTACAAGCTTGCCCCAGGGATTTCTTCCTTCTAGGAGATTCTGTGTTGGTTATGTGGGGTTTTCTGCATCACCATTCTGGCCATCTGTAGACAAGGATTTATGTCTTCCTGGTCTGTGTCCCTCTCATTTCCTTTTCTTACCGAGTTAGCTAGGAGGGCTTCCAGGAGGAAGCTGAGGAGTAGCGGCAGGTAGGAGGGACATCCTCGTTTTTTGCTTCCCCATTGGGGAACTTTCTGGTTTCTAACTATTATGTAAACTATAGCTGCCTTTTGTTATAGTTTTTCAAAAGGTGTAGGTTTTCTACTCATGGTTTACTGAAAAAGTTTCTCTTTGTTTCAGTTAGCAATTGTTTAGCACACCTTCAGTTTCAATGTATCTGCATTCTTACATTTCCCCTGTCACCACTGTGGATATGTAATAGCTAACCGTTTTTTTTTTTTTTTAACCAAAAATGAGAGTTTATTTACGAGCTCTTAATTCTTTTTTACCTCCACATCCTCAGCAGCTGGCACCACACTGTGTTGCTTACTGTAACCTTGTGATAAGTTTGGAAATCAGGATGTGTGAGTCTTCCAACTTTATTTTTCAAAAAATTGCTCTGGCTTTTCTAGATACTTTGCATTTCTTTTTTAAAAAAATTAATTATTTATTTTCATTCCAGCTGTTGCCCCCCTTCCCAGTCCTCCCTCCCAGTTCCTCACTTCATTCCCCCTCCCCCTTGCCTCTGAGAGGGTGCTCCCCTATCCCTCTTCCCTGGGGCCTCAAGTCCTTCAAGGATTGGGCACATCTTCTCCCACTGAAGCCAGACCAGGCAGTCCTCTGCTATATATGTGCTGAGGGCCTCCTCGGATCAGCCCATGTATGTTGCCTGGTTGGTGGCTCCCTCTGGAATCACCCCGGAGGAGGTCTGAGTTAGTTGAGATTGCTGGCCTTTCTATGGGATCGCCCTCCCCTTAATCTCCTTCAATCCTTCCTATAATTCCTCCATAAAGGTCCCTGACTTCAGCCCAATGGTTGGTTGTTAAGTAACTGCATCTATCTCAGTAAGCTGTTGGTAGGGCCTCTCAGAGGACAGCCTGGCTAGGCTCCTGTCTGTGTCCCTGGTTACTGCAGACCTCCTGGGAGTCAAGCAGGCTGTGAGCCTAACTGCTGAATTTTTAGAAGAAAAATATATGATTTACTACATTACATCTGAAGTATTTGGAGTAAGCATCTCTTTGGTTTATTCATTCTATGTGTAATTTTGAGCTGGTGCCTCAGTCATTCTTCTTACCACTGTGAGGACGGGCATCACCAGAAACAGCTCAATGGTGGAGGGGGAGGGACTTATTTTGGCTCACAATTTAAAGGTACAGTCCTTCCTGGCTGGGAATGTATGGTGGAGTTCTCAGAGGTTGGCGTGTGTCACTAGGACTCTGCATGTCTTAGCATCCCAGCAAGCAGAGAGGGGGATGCTGACACTGGTCCAGAGTCATTCCCTTTGCCCATTTTGGACCCTCTGTTGCTGGTACCCATATTCAGGGTGAAGCTTCCCTCCTTGGCTAACCCTTCCTGTTAAAGGCCTCGTGGACACACCCAGAGGTGTGCCATCTGGGTGACTCTGGTCAAGCTGACAATGAAGATTAATCATCACACAGGATCTCATAGCGTTGCCCGGGCTGGCCTCAAACTTGCAGTCATTGCATACTGGGATTACAGTCTCACTCCACAGAGCCTGGTTAAAATGCACTGTCTTACGGTTTTCAATTGGTTTGCCTTTCCTGAGATCAGTCAGTCCTCCCCCCCACCCCCATTTTGTTAATTTTGGTAATTATCATTGTAGAGCCCTCTGAGAGCCATTTCTTTTAGTGATCACCTGATGTCAACAGTACCCCTGGTGGACTGAGGTCTGGCACGTGAGCATTTGCCCTGTTCCCTGGGCACACCAAAGCCCACACTGCTCTTTACTCTGCCTGGGAGGCTGTTCTTGCTGGGGCACAGTTCTCTGTATTTGAGAGCACGACAGGTATTATTATAAATGCTTATGGCCAGTATTTGTTTAGACTTAACCGTGTTACTTTTTATTGCTTTTTATATTGCTTTCGTCTTTGAAAGTTACTGTTTTTGTATTCCCATGCTTGTGTCCGTGTCTCTCTCTCCTCCTGGGACTAAACTTAGACCTTATCTTAGTGCAGAGTGGTGGTTAGTAGCACACTGAGAATTCCCTGGAATAGTCTCCTTTCAGTACAGATCTTACAGTGACGTTTTCAGTATTTGCCGAGCTGTCTCAATTTTTTCTTGAAGATATTTTTTGTTAAAGAAAGAATTCTTTGCTTTTATTTCATGTTCCTTTTCTTTTTTGTAGTTGTGTTAGTTTAGGATTCACCAGAAGGACTGATAGAATGAATATATATATATATATATATATATATATATATATGTGTGTGTGTGTGTGTGTATGTATATATATATATAATTATACATGTTATACTATATATTATATATGAGATTCCATATATATATGGAGTTTATTGCAGTGCCTTTGACTTACAGGCTGCAGTCTAACTGACACAGCAATGGGCAGCTGTGAATGGGAAGTCCCAGATTCTAGTAGTTGCTCAGTCCTACGAAGCTGGGTGTCTTAGCTGGTCCTCGGTATAAGCTGGAATCCTGAAGAAGTAGGCTCCAATGCTAGGGAAGGAATGGATGCGCTTGCAAAGTGAAGGCAAGCGGGTGAAGAAGGAGCAACCCCTTCCTCATTCTATTGTTTGTACATAGGCCTCCAGCAGAAGGGATGGCCCAGATTAAAGGTGTGCCTCAAGATTTGGATTAAAGGCTTGTGTCTATCCACCTTAAAAGTGTCATTCCACCTCAAGATCTGGAACAAAGGCCTGTGTCTTCCAGCCTTAAGATCCAGATCAAAAGCATGCTCTCTTTCTGCCTCAAGATCTGGATCACAGGTGTGCCATCCTCCATTTCTGGATTGTGGTTTATTCCAGATATAGTCAGGTTGACAACTGAACTAGACATAACACTAGTCTTGTGTTTTTATGTGAACTCTTCTATTTCCAGCCCTTCAGGGATTTTAGCTGAAAACCTGTGTGTGTGTGTGTGTGTGTGTGTGTGTGTGTGTGTGTGTATTTGAAACCAGAACTCCTCTACCAGTAATCATTTACGCCAACCTACTCTATGTGTATGTGTGGAAAGTTCTGCTAAGCTTTGCAGTCCTGTGGATTCCACTTAGGGTCTGGCAGGGGCTGTGTGGGGAGCGACTCTCTGATATGTTTAAACAGATGTACAAAATCCCACCAGCTTCACACAGTGCTGTGAGTGAGGACGTTTGGTCAGGTTTAGGCTGCTTTCCCGTAATCGGAGAAACCAAGCTTCTCTGGCTTCCATGAATCTTTTTACTGTTATTTGAAAATTCAAAAAATATATAGTGCTCATGCTAAGGGCCCTTTGACAGACAGCGTCACAGGATGAATGCCTTTTCAAAAGCCTTCTATGGCGGGGCTTCTCAATTGAAGAAATGAGTTTCTTTGTTGTTCGGGGCACCCACCATCTGTTGCAGGAAGCAAGTCAGAGACAGAGTCTGGGGTCTGCTGTGGAAAGGAGGAAGACTGGCCTGGGAAATGGTACAGAATGCCTCTTAACACTGGTTTGATGAATCCAGGGACTCTATCATAAGAACTGTAGAGGAAGCCCAGGGGAATGGACTATACATGGTAGTCAACTGCTAGCTCCCCCACAGGCCATAAACCAATGGCTTCCATTCCCTACGGCCATTATTCTGGTATGTCTTCTAGATGTTCCCTAAATCCCTGCTTGTTTTGGATATAGGGCCTTGCTCGATACCCTAAACTGGTCTTTAAATCGCTCCCCTCCTGTGCAGGAATACTGGGATTATAAGCCCACACTGCCATTCCTGGCTGTCACATTTTGGCATTCCTCTTTCTACCCTAACTTTACAGCCCAGAATGAAATGCTGTCTTGCCAACTTGACCCCAACCCTGTGTGAACCTTCCTCTGTTTTTCATATGATCTGAGTTAGAATTGGTCAGCTGTACCCAAGAAACATTGTGACCCGGGCTGCTTCTCCAGCCTCATTTGCTTACGTTGTTCCAGATCACGCCTGTGAGCTTTTCCCATCTGTCCGGGCAGCCTTTGGGTTTATTTCTGTATTAGTTAGGTCTAATACCACCGTAGTTTGAATGTGGGATCTTGTAGTGTGAATAACTGTGAGCGCTGGTAAAAGATGGTGGTAAGGGAGGAGTGGTGCTAGAAAGATCTGTGAATATGTGAGCAGCTGATGGAGGAGCAGCCCCTCCTAGGAGCGAGGGACAAATCACAAACCTAGGATTGGGAACCAGAGACAGAGTTGTGGCAGAGAAATGTATTGGCAGGATGCTTTAGAAACATGCCTTCTTGGGTATATTGCAGGAAGATTTTTTTTTCATTGGAGATACTCCTTTTGTTAGGGACACAAAGAGAAATGGTTGCTCAGTGTCTCCAGTCCCCATTTGCTGCCAAACCCTGACCTAGAATGTCATCTGAGATGAAGGATCCTGAAAGCTGGAGAAGCTGCAAGGACCCATAAAGCAAGCAACCATTCTGGACCCGGGAAAGGATGTCCTTTCCTTCCCTATCTTTAGCTTCAGCTGTTGACAAAGCAAAGTTCATTGCACCAGCTGCCAACAACAACAACAAAAATAAAATGGTTAAAAAAAAAATCTTTGGCTCCGATTTTGAAAGCAGGTAATGAACAGTCAGTCAACCTGGGGACAAGAACAATGTCTGGATGTCATCCTCTTATTGACGAGTGGCAGCATGACCAGAGGGACTAAGAGCATGGGCCCTCGGGTGGGGCTTCCTGAGTCTAAGACTCGGCCTGCGGCTCACTATGAGCAAGCTTTAAGCTATGATTTACTCCCTCTAGACCAGTTTGTTAGGATGTAAAACCTGGGTGCTAACCTGTTGGCTTATTGTACGGACTGAACTGCTATCCCTAGAGCACTTAGAGGGGTTCCCAGTGCAGGGCAAGCTGTAGCCAGGCTTTCCACGTTGTTTGCACGACTGCACCCAAACCTACCGTTCACACTGCAGAGCGACTGGCTTCCCGTGATTGTTAATCTTTACCCACAATTTGGCAGATGTAGACACACCAGAGAAACACACCCCAGGGCTGTTCAAATAAGGAGGGAAGGCCCACCCTGAATATGAGCAGCACCATCCCAGGGCCAGGGGTTGTAGACTAAAGAGGTTAAAAAGCAAGTGAGTGAGGTACCAGCCTTTACCCTGTTCCCATCCTGGGGATGCAGTGTGGCTAGCTGCCTCATCCTGTGTTGGTGAGATGGGCTATTATCTCAAAATAACCTCTTTCTGTTGCCTATGCCAGGCGTTTTGTTACAGCATTGAGAAACGCCATACGATTTTCACCATAGGTGTGAACACAGTTGTGTGACACAAATATCATGTTCCTTTAATCTACCTCTCAAACTTGGACAGATGGAGGGTGTGCAAATACAGGGTATTGGCTTCCTATTCATCTTGTTACCATTGGCTGGGAATCCCCCAAGCTTCATGTTGAAGTCCTAACTTCATTAGTGACATAGGAGTTGGGGGCCCTTTGAGAAGGGATTATGATTAGTGCGCTTATAAAAATTTGAGACTCCTGTCCCTTCTACCATGTGAGGACACAGTGAGGAGGAGCCTGGTATAAGGAAGTACACCCCCATCAGCCACTGTCTGTTGGTACTTAATCTCACACTTCCAGCCCTAGCATTGTGAGCAGGCCACATATCCCTGTTGTGTGTGCACCATCCTTGTATGATATACTATTACAAGAGACTGAAGGGACAGAGACCCAATATTGTAAAAACTGTCCACCTGGCTATGTCACTCTGCAGCTATGGCCCCTCATCACCTTCAGGGCATTCTTAGACACACAGCTTTTGTTGCCTGCCTGTTTCCCCTACCACTATACCCCGGTGCAGGCTTTTACTTGAGTCAGTAGACTTTGCAGCTTGTGACCCTTGTACCCTTCCCAGGCCTGTTCCCCAGATTTTCTGATTTTGTTTCTTTTTCTTGGATTGCCCAATTTCCTTTCAACTTTCAGAGATTTCAAGTATTGACACCTCTGGGAAGCCTTCACTGAACCCCGAAGTCAAGACTGAAATGCTGTTTCTTCCTCTGCTTCCAGAGTTATCCAGAGTGGTAGGCTTCTTTCTGCTTGAGATGGGAGCCAGCGGGGCCTCCTGCATTTGGCAGTGTTCTAGCCCAGATGCACTGTGCAGTGCCAGGGGGCAGCTGATGACAGGGCTCTCCATGATCAGCACCACTGTTCAATGGCGGTGTTGAGCATAGATGGGCCTCATAGTATATGGGCAGAATCATGCCCTCTGACTTGAGATGTTAACAGTAGTGTCCATCTGCACAAGCCTGCCCAACTACATTGCTCTCCTCAGGAACTTAAATGTTGCAGAGTAGTAAAACTATCTCTCTTTCAAGAGATGGCAGGTTGAACTTATTCCACATCTATGGGCCTCTCAGAAGTAGGCTGAAAAGTGGGCAGAGAGGAGAGGCACATCCTCTGATGCAAACAAGGACTTTAATTGCAGGCAGCCCCCCTCCCTGGCTGTCAGGAACTGGGGTGACTCATGCTGGTGGCACAGGGATGGCTCAGACCTCTTCCCTCCTTGTGGTGGAGTTTCTGAATTGGTCTTCATGACTCCTGTCCACTGCTTTCTTCACCCTCCTGGAGACCCTCCAGCAGCTGAGCAGCTCAGAGACCAGGGCCTGCTGCCTCTAGAATCTTCAGGGTCTCGTCAAGCTACATAGCTTAAACCAGTTGATGGAGGAGTTGAATTTATGTTTCCTTTGAATGAACATTTTTGTTCATATCTGAAAGAATGGAGGAGAAAACATCTGGGATAGAGCTTTTGCATGCAAGAATGAACCTGGGTTCAATCACCAACATTGCATTAAATGGGTGTGATGGTGCACATCTGTAATCTTAACACATGGAGATGAAGGCAGGGCCATCCGAAGTTCAAGGTGACCTTGTTGGTTAGCTTCTGTCAACTTGACACTAGCTACAGTTATTTGGAAAGAGCGAGTCTTAATTGAGAAAATTCCTCTGTAAGACTGGCCTGTCAGCAAATCCATAGGATGTTTTCCTGGTTATTAATTGATATGGGAAAACCCAATCAGTGGCACTGTAGGCAGTGCCACTGCTGGGCAGGTGGTCCAGGGGTGTATAGGAAGGCAGACTGAGCAAGCCATGGAGAGGAAGCCACGAAGGTAAGCCAGTGAGCTTCTCCCTAGCCTCAGCTTGAGTTCCTGTCTCCAGGTTCCTGCCTTAGGTACCTGCCCTGACCTCCCCGAGTGATGGACTGTAAGTGGTGAGCTGAGATAAACTCTTTCTCTCCACCTTGCTTTTGCCATGGTCTTTATCACAATAATAGAAAGCACACTAATAGAGTCAAGACTCAGCTAAATAGTGAATCTGAGGCCAGCCTTGGCTACATGAGACCCTATCTTAAATAAAACAACTCCTCAAGCAAAAACATTAAATTCTGCTGGTTTGAGTTAAGAATGAGCCTATGTGAAACACTTGAGATTTGATGGCTTGTTACCACAGTGTAACCTAACTGATTCAACTAATACATACGCACATCCACAAATAGCTTGTTGAGTGCCTTCTTTGTTTGGTCCACTGTAGAGGGATTTTAATCCAGCAGTCTTTAATCCTTTTATCCCTCTGGCTGGAACACAGGCACACCTTTAATACACATCTTTAATCCCAAACAATGAAGGTAAAGTTAGTTTATAGAAGGAAGCACCCATGTTTGAAAGTGATGTCCAATTGAGTGGCAGACAAAGTGACAAATCAGAGAAAGATTTGACAGAATAGGATATGCCCAAGTCTCATGAGAACAAAGAGAAAAGAGAGGCTACTTAAGAGGGAACAGTGGAGGGAGAGAGAGAAGAGAGAAGAGAGAAGAGAGAAGAGAGAAGAGAGAGAGAGAGAGAGAGAGAGAGAGAGAGAGAGAGAGAGAGAGAGAGAGAGAGAGAAGTTTTACAAGAACAATTGTACAGAGACAGATTGTGGAGAGAGAAAAAGCTAGACACAGGTGAAGACAGAATGAGCTAGAGAATGAGAAGGAGCCAAAAGATTAGAACCTATTGCCAAAGTTAGTATGAAGCCAAGCAGAGCAATTTGGTCAGAAGCTGGAAGAAGCCAGTTTGAATCAGTCTGTGTGGAGAGGAGTTTTGAGCTAGAACCATCTAGCCAGAGTTCAGAAAAAGATAGAAAGGGTGAGCTTATTTAACACTAAGTCTCAGAGGCTGGAAACATTCTAGGCCTAGATAAGACTATATGGAAGCTAGATGTGCCCAGTACTAGGCCAAGGTTAGTGGACAGGGGTAGTAAACCTCTGAGATGACAATTGCATCAGGCGAATAAAAGATACTTTTACAGACCATAGCTTAGGTGTTTACATACCTCAGTTTACCTTCCAGCATCATGTACAGTAGATATCATTTCCATTTTGTAGAGAAAGAGGGTTGTCAGCTTCACACTCAAGCTCCAAAAGTATCAGATTTCAAACTTTTGAGTAGGATGGTAGCCAGGGATCTTTACTAAGAAGACCCAATAACTAATATCAAACATCTATAGATAGTTTAGTTACAGGAGTAGGTAACTAATCCCCTTCTATATCCACAAAGCCTCAAAGAAAATGTCCTAGCAAGAAGTGTCTAGGTAGACTGAATTCCCCAGAAGGAACTCAGGCTTGTGCCCATTGTCCTATAAGTGGGCCTACTGGAGGACCACCGGTTGCCAGGCTGTGTGTCTGCCTCGCAGCTGGGATGCCAGAGTACTACTGGCATGCCTTTAGGGAAGGCAAAATGCAGTTCAAGATAGAGGTCTTAGGGCATGTTCTCCTGGGTGAGAAACAGAGGGTTCCGAGACAGATGCTGTAGTTCTCAGTCTCCTGTTACCCAGATTCTGCTGGGGACTGTGAGGGGTGGGAACAGGGTCCTTGGGCCCATGCTTCCCCTATGTGCCAGGCAGGAAGGGGATGACTGAGTCCAGCAGGGAGAGGGAGAATGGCTGAGCCCAGGATGAGGGGGGGTGGCTGAACCCAGGGTGGGAGAGGGTACAGTTTTGTTCCAATTGAGTGCCCAAAGTATGGAGGGGATGGAAGAGAGGTCTTTGGGAGGTTTAGGTGCAGCTCTTTACAACGAAGGTCTCCCTTGCAGTGACCCTTGATGAAGGAGACAGTGCTTGCTTGTCCAAACTGCTTTATTCATGGCAGATGTGAGTGACTCCATCTTACTCAGGATGGACCAGGGATAAAATACCTTTAGCAGGAAGGGATGCCCAGGAAGGGAAGGAGGCTCGTTGGCTAAACACTTGGAGCCTATCTCGATACCTCATTAGCATGGAGAACTCTAGGTTTTTATGCTACATGACCGGTCCTCACGGTCCTCTTAGTGGGGTGTCATGGTTACGTGTTCCAGGACAGGCTGGAGCTGGTTCTAACGCCTGCCGTTCTCAATTCTGAGATTGACCCCGGGGGTTTTTGAGCCTTCTTCAACTTTACCAGTTCTGTCTGAGGGCATGAAGAATCTGCCCCACAGTGGGTGATTCTGTTGGGCCCCTGTTGCAGAGCGGTGGCTGGCAGCGTTGTTAGTTGAATCATTGGCCTTGTAACAGCAACAGAAGATGTTGGATGCCATGCTTTGGTGGTGTTGGAGAGAGGAAAAGGTATTGGGTACCTGGTTGTGCAGCTCCAACCCCAGAAGCCCATTGTTGTTTAAGCGGTAGGGTCACACTGGTTCTGTTCCCCCCCCCCCCCCCCCCCCCCCCCCCCCTGGCTTCCTGTGGCCTCCTGAAGCAAGTCCAGCTGTCCACTTCTCCTCTCTGAGGGCCAGCTCTCCTTCTTTACTGTCCAAAGTTCGCCTGTCCATAGAAGACTGACAAGCCTGTACTCTGGTGCTCCTCTAGTCAGCCCATGGTGACTGGGTTGTTCCTTACAGCTCACTGGCTGGGCTCTTTCCTGAATGAGCCAGACACTATGGCTGACACATGTCTATTCATTTTGCCAGGTCAACTGACAGAGAACTTTAGTACATGCTGCCTGTGTACAGATTTTAGGAGGATTGTTTTCTGCTTTTGAAGGGTGTGTGGTGGGTGGGCCTGAGGTACCTAAGACTCCATTTCTCATCAGGAAAGCAAGAAAAAGTTTAACCCAGAGGAACATCTATTTCCTTATCCATTGTAGCTGTGATGGTGATGGCAGGTGCTCACAAGCAGTCCCTCTGCCCACTGTCCCTTTTTTTTTTTCATGGTCTTCATTAGTTTCATTTCATTCCAGTTGGGCCTAGGTCTAAGGGAGCAGGATTATGTGGCTCATTCAAGTCCTTGCCTCACTTAATTGCTATGTGGCTGAGGGACTATGCTATGTCTCTCATGCTTGTCTCTGGACTAAGGATCACATCAGCAACATAGCTGGTTAACTGGATCATCCTCCCCGAGGCTCTGATGACCCCAGGTTGTAAATCTACCTTATTTTCAGTCTCTGCTCTCTCTTCCAAGTCCTGCTCTAGATCCCTCTTCTCTATGACCAAAGCCCCTGTTAGAGAAAAAGGATGACAGACAGGTGGCTTGGTTGGTTTAGGAAAAGAACTTGTGTGAAAACACCCTTCATGAGTGGATGATAGTAGGAGAGATGGCTTCAAGACCATGGGGTTTATTATTGAGTCTTGATGTTGTTGTGGATAGCTCTGGGGCTATTTGTAATTTGATGCTAATTCCCTTCTCCAGTGAGGGAGAATGAGTCAGCACTCAGGTGATTTCCTGTAAAACTTCTTCCCACCTTAATTTGTAAAATAAAGGCTAGAGCGGGTGATTGGGCAGTGAAAGGGAAGGTGGAGCTGAAAGTTGTTAAAAGGAGGAGGAGTGAGAGGGAGGGAGGGAGGGAGGGAGAGAAAGAGAGAGAGAGAGAGAGAGAGAGAGAGAGAGAGAGAGAGAGAGAGAGAGAGAGAGAGAGAGGAAGAAGAAG
>JADRCD010160578.1:4662-18840 GCA_019843815.1 Montemys delectorum
CAACAACAACAACAACAACAACAACAACAACAACAACAACAACAACATACAGGGCCAGAAGGTTTTAGTGCAGAAATCTACCATACTTTCAAAGAAGAGCTATTACCAATACTCCTCAAACTATTCCACAAGATAGAAACAGAAGGCACACTACCTAATTCATTCTATGAGAACATAGTTAACTCTGGTACCTAAACTACACAAAAACTCAAGGAAGAAAGAGAACTTCAGATCAATTTTACTTATGAACATCGATGCAAAAATACTCAATAAAATTCTCTCAAACCTAATCCAAAACCATCAAAAATATCATTCCCCATGGTCAAGTAGGCTTCTTCCAAGGAATGCAGGGATAGTTCAGTACATGAAAACCCATCAATGTAATCCTACCATATAAATGAACTGAAAGAAAAAAATTCACATAATCGTCTCTTTAGATGATGAAAATGACTGTGACAAAATCCAGCACCCCCTCATGTTAAAAGTCTTGGAGAGATCAGAGAGTCAAAGCACACAATATATAAAAAGCTAATAGCCAACATAAAATTAAATAGAGAGAAACTTGAAGCAATCCCTCTAAAATCTGGGACAAGACAAGGTTACCCACTCTCTCCCTATCTATTCAATATAGTACTCAAAGTTGTAGCTAGAGCAATAAGACAATAAAAGGAGATCAAGGAGACACAAATTGGCAAAGAAGAAGTCAAGGTATCACTAGTCTCAGTGATATGATAGTACACATGTGATCCCCAAAATCCTACCAGAGAACTCCTACAGCTAATAAACAACTTCAGCAAAGTGACTGGATATAAAATTAACTCAAAGAAATCAGTAGCCCTCCTTTATACAAATCATAAATGGTCAAATAAAGCAATTAGGGAGACAACACTCTTCATAATAGCCACAAATAATATAACATATCTTGGTGACTCTAACTAAGAAAGTGAAAGTTCAGTATAACAAGAACTTCAAGACCCTGAATTAAGAATTGAAAGAAGACCTCAGAAGATGGAAAACTCTCCCATGCTCATGGATTGGTAGGATTAACATAGTGAAAATGGCCATTTTACCAAAAGCAATCTATGGATTCAATGCAATCCTCATCAAAACTCCAACACAAATTTCTACAGACCTTGAAAGAACAGCTCTCAATTTCGTATGAAAACAAAAACAACAACAACAACAAAAATAACAACAACAAGATAACTAAGACATTCCTGAACAGTAAAAGAGTCTCAGAGGGAATCACCATCCCTGGCCTCAAGTTATATTGCAGAGCAAGAAAAACTGCGCAGAGTGTTAAAAACTGCATGGTATTGGTACAGAATCAGACAAGTTGAGCAACAGAATAGAATTGAAGACCCAGAGATAAACCCACACACTTGTGAACACTTGAGTTTTTGACTAAGAATCCAAAACCATAAAAAAGAAAACAGAAAGCATTTTCAATTAATGGTGAT
This sequence comes from Montemys delectorum, assembly GCA_019843815.1. Lineage (NCBI taxonomy): Eukaryota > Metazoa > Chordata > Mammalia > Rodentia > Muridae > Montemys > Montemys delectorum. The sequence goes on from JADRCD010160578.1 coordinate 6,123, forward strand.
GGTCTAAGTGGATGTCTGCATGTAGAAGAATGCAAATAGATTGATATTTATCACCCTGCATAAAACTTAATTCCAAGTGGATTGAGGGCTTCATCATAAAACTGGATACACTAAATCTAATAAAAGAAAAAGTGGGAAATAGCTGTGAATGCATTGGTACAGGAGACAATTTCTAGAACAGAACACCAATGGCTCAGGCCCAAAAATCAAAAATTGACCTCATGAAACTAAAAAGCTTCTGTAAGGCAAAGGACACTGTCAACTGGACAAATGGCAGCCTATAAATTGGGAAAAGATCTTCACTAACCCTACATCTGAAAGAGCTAATTCTCAAAATATATAAAGAACTCAAGCAGTTAAATTCAAACAAACCAAAAACCCAATGAAAATGGAGTACAGAGATAAACAGAGAATTCTCAATAGAGGAATCTCAAATGGCCCACAAGCACTTAAAGAAATGCTTAACATCCTTAGTCAGCAGGGAAATGCAAATCAAAATGACCCTAAGATTCTACTTTACATCAACCAGAGTGGCTAAGATCGAAAACTCAAGTAACTGCACCTGCTGAGGAGGATATGTAAGAAGAGGCACATTCCTCTATTGCTGGTGGGATTGCAAACTTGTACAACTACTCTGGAAATCAATTGGTTTCTTAGAAAATTGGAAATAGTTCTACTTCAAGACCCAGCTATACTACTCCTGGGGTATATATCCAAAAGATGCTCCACCATACCATAAGGGCATATACTCCACTATGTTCATAGCAGCCTAATAGATACAATACAGATATCCCTCACCCAAAGAATCAATATAGAAAATGCAGTTCATTTACACAGTGGAATACTATTCATCTATTGAAAACAAGGACATCATGAATTTTGCAGGCAAATGGATGGAACTAGAGAATATCATCCTGAGTGAAGCAACTGGGACCAAAAATGACAGACATGGTATGTACCCATTAATAAGTGGATATTAGCCATAAAGTACAGAATAGCCAGGATACAGCCCACAGATCCAAAGAAATTAAACAAGAAGGAAGGCCCAAATAAGGATGCTTGAATCACACTTAGAAGGGGAATCAAAATAGTCATGGGAAGTAGAGGGAGGGAGGGAGGGAGGGAAATAGGTTGCTAGAGGAGAAGGGGAGAGGGATGGAGGGGTAGGATCATGTATAAGGAGAGACAGGAGAAAGGCCAGGAGGGAAAGAAGAATGATTGGAATGAGGGATTGTTTATAATATGTGGTGTGCGCTCAACTCTTCTGTAAGTGTCCCTGACCTCCATCCAAAGTTTGGATGTGGGTCTCTGCATCTGCTTCCGTCCCCTGCTGGGTAGAGCATCTCAGAGCACAATTATGCTAGGCTCCTGTCTGCAAGTATAACAGGGTATCATTAATAATGTCAGGGCTTGGTGCTTCCCTATGGGATTGGTTTTGAGTTGGGCACCAACCCTGGACATCTAAACAGGGACTCTACAGAATCAACTATAAATTATGTGTTCTTATTGTGATGGTTGACCTTCTTTGTCACCTTTTTTATACACTGGGGAAGATGGACCTCAGCCAAGGAATTGCCTTCATCAGAGGGGCCTGTAGGCAAGTAGGAATATTTCATCAATTGCTAACTTCCTATTCTATGGTCATACTTTTTGATTGTAACCATTCTATTTAGTTTTGGCCAGAGGCTGTCCCTTTCCTACCTCAAATGTTATTAGGTATTCTTAGCCACAGGCTTCCCTTTTCTTTCCCATGGACAGCTCTCTATTTATGTGTGCTGTGAATATTTGATCTGTGAAATACCATGTTTACTAAAAAATTTTGCTAAAATATTTTGGTAAGTATAGAGAACCTATTGAATTTATGCCTTAAGTGAATCAGATGTTCACTTCAAAAACAAAACAAAACAAAACACCACCAACAACAATCAATCCAACAAACAAACAAAGAAAAAGCACTTGTTCTTGATGTATAAGCTTTGTGCACATGACTTAAACATAGATTCCCATTTTCTCAAGATACTAACAAAGAAGGGGAACACCACTCTGTCTCCTGAGAGGCTGTGGCAGAGCTCGACAGGTACAGAGGCAGATGCTTGCAGCCAACCATTGGGCTGAGCACAGGGTCCCCAATAGAGGAGTTAGAGAAAGGACTGAAGGAGCTGAAGGAGTTTGCAACCCCATAGAAAAACAAAAATATCAACCAACCAGAAACCCCAGAGGTCCCAGGGACTAAACCACCAACCAAAGAGAACACATGGAGTGGAGGGACCCATGGCTCAATGGGAAGAAAGGCCTTTGGTTCTGTGAAGGCTCGATGTCCCAGTGTAGGGGAATGTCAGGGAGGGGAGGTAGGAGTGAGAGGGTGGGTGGGGGAATACCATCATAGAAGCAGGGAGAGGGGGCATGGGATAGGAGGTATCCGGGGGTGGGAAACCAGGAAAGGGGATAACATTTGAAAATATCCAATAAAAAATAACGTATGATGAAAATAATAATAATAAAAAAAGAACACTTAACTTTCCATGCTAGCAAGATGGTTCAGTGAGGAACAGTGCTTTGCATGCATGCTGGATGAATAGAGTTTCCGAACTTTGTGACTTCATTTTGATCCCTGAAATCCCTGCTGACAGGAGTGTGTGTGCTGCGTGTGCGTGAATGTCTGTATATTATATATACATATATGTAATAGGTCAACAAAAGAAGTATTCATTAGGAAATGTAGAGGTGTGATAAATATAGTGGAGTTAGAGAGTGTGCCACAGGCCTCTTTGGGCCAGTAGAATGGGAAACTAGAATGGAAAAGGAAAGAGTCTGAGTAGAGATCTAGAGATCTGGGATTTGAGCTTCCAGCAAGGTCTACATCTAACCAGACCACAGCATAGAAGCAGAGAGAGATTATGAGGGAGGAATTTCTTATCATTGTTCTCTCATAGAATCTCCCATTTCTTACTTTGTGCCTTCTTTCCCTGCCCTCTCCTTCCCTGTCCTTCTCCCCTGCCCTTTCCATTCATGCTCCCCTTCTCTTCCTTCTTTTTTTTTTTTTTTTTTTTTTTTTTAGTTAGGTATTTTCTTTATTTACATGTCAATTTCTCCTTTCCCAGTTTCCCCTCAAAAAACAAACAAACAAACAAACAAACAAAAACAACAAGAACAAACTTCTGTTGCCTCCCCCATCCCCATGCCTGCCACCCCACCCTCTCCCACTTATTGGCCCTGGCATTCCCCTACACTGGGGCACAGAACCTTCACAGGGCCGAGGACCGCTCCTCCTATTGATAATCAGTTTTGCAACCCTCTACTATACACATGCTGCCAAAACAATCAGTCCCATCATGTATAGTCCTTGGTTGGTGGTTGGGTCCCTGGGAGCTCTTTGGTGGACATTTCATTCCTTCTTAAAAGGGGGAATCAAGTACCCATGGAAGGAGTTGCAGAGATTAACTATGGAGCAGAGACTGAAGGAAGGACAAGCCAGTCTAAATATAGCTATCTCCTGAGAGGCTCTGACAGTACCTGACTAATACAGATGTAGAGGCTCACAGCCATCCATTGAACTGAGTACACGGTCCCCAATGAAGGAGTTAGAGAACGGTTCTATGGAGCTGGAGGGTTTGCAGCCCCTTAGGACGAACAACAATATGAACTAACTAGTACTCTCTTCCTTCCTTTTAGATGATTCCATTTAAAGGAAAGGGGCTTAAGTCCAGGAACTGAGCCATGTTATAAGACAGCAAGTTAAGGAAAGGTGTTTCCCATTTCTGTGTCTTTTTTTAGGCCAGAAACCTTTTTTTGGCTTTAGTTGGACATTAGGGATTAATGGATTCAGAATAAAATCTGCTGAATATTGTGAAGATGGGGCCAGCAGGCATAAATTCCCAATGTGGAGTTCAAAGCACGTTTGCATTAAAGTTTAATGAGTGGTATACTGAGACTTATAAAAGCTCAGTTTGGGCTATTGCTTAAAGGGTTAAAAAGCATTATGAGTCTGTCTACAGAAAGCTCTGGGTTTCGTGCTTTTTTTGTTACTGTTGAAGAAGCTAAAATTTAATCTTGTGAGTTTCAGTTTAAAAAGGAATTCAACACAAATCTGAAACCATTGATACCATGTTGGGCGAGTTTCATTCTATAGAATTAGTGGAAAGCTCTGCTGGACTAATAAATTGAGATTAGTGGCAGCTTATCTGACATGTGGATTTAAAATATTATTCATAAGTAGTAGCTTCTAGAGGGGATTTCAGAATCTGAGATGAGGAAATATATTTTTTAAATGTTGCAGAATTTGAGGGAATTAAGGAGTTCACTTAAACATGTAAACAGTGCCATTCTTTACCCTTAGTTACAACATAAGAGATTTAAAATTATTATAGTTTGATATTGTTAGGGGAGAAAGGGAGAAAAAGCAGACCTATTTTTTTTTTCTATGATAAGAAAGAAACATCTAGAAAGCTTTTGAACCACTTTCTGTGCATGGCACTAATAACATATGTAAGTTTATATGAAGTATTGAAAGCTTCTTTTGCCCTCTGGTGATAAAGGACTTTGCTATGCATTTCAATAAGGTCTTTAAGTTTTAATTTTGCAGAGGATAGGAAGCATCTTCTTTTTGGTGTGTGTGAAGCTTTGACTATTGTTCTGCATTATAGATTAAGTATTAGGGTCTAGGGAATCTGGATGAAGCCATATGCTAAGAACTTAGTTCCCAAAGGGAGGAGATTTGAATACGGTAACTGGATTTGGAGTCTGCTCTCAAATCTGCTTTGAACATGGTTAAAACAGCTCTCACCAGTTTATTCTATGCATTGCTGGTGGAAATGGAGTATTATTATTAGTCTTTGCTTTCACCTCATATTACATTAAGAAGACTGTGCAAGCAAGAAAGCAGGAGGGTACAAAAGCTACAAGCTTGATTGTTTGCAAGGTATTTTTCTGTGTTTTTCTACTGTGCTGGCTAATTTCCTTGGACAATTCTGAGGATGTTTTCCCATGAGTTTGGCATATATTAGACTAGGTATACCAACTTCAGACAGCTGTCCAATCCAAAGAAGAAAAACAAAAGAAGCATGTTGATCTCTCTCCCTTCTGGAGCTGTGTTATATACACTTTTTGTACTTCTAGGCATCAGTCCAGACTTTTTGTCCTTTGTTTAGAATGGGTTTTCTTTTCTCAGCGGCCACTTTTTCTCAGACATTTTGGTTTAGACTGAGACAAGCTACAGATATGTCTCCAGGTTTGGTAGAACATCTCAGCTTGCTATCAGAGCCAAGTAGGCAAATATGTCACTTATATGCAGATAGATCTAATATTCATCTATCAACTGTCTACTGTCTGTGTCTGTCTGTCTGTCTGTATGTATGTCTGTATGCATGTATTTATATATAATTTATGTCTTTCTATATATACCTAATATCTGTCAACTATGTCTGTCTTTCTGTCTGTCTATCTATCTACCAATCATTGATCTATCTATCCATCTATAATCTTTCTATGTCTATTAATATACCTACTATCTATCACCTATATATGTCTTTGTCTGTCTATCTATCTATCTATCTATCTATCTATCTATCTATCTATCTATCATGTATCAATCTATGTATCTATCTATATATCTATCAATCATTTATTATCTATTTATCATCTATCTGTTTGTCTCATGGGCTCTATCTCACTGAAAAAATAAGTTTTATATATAATTTGTAATTTGTGTCAAAAAAGTATAAGAAATTGGAGTTCATTTTAGAGTATGCAGATGTGAGAAATTTAAAGCTGTTGTTGCTGCTCTCATGCATTTGGATACATCTCACACCTGATTTAGACTATAGATGTACAGAACTGCTTTGGACAAAGAGGATGAGATTGGATTTTCTTTTTTCTATCAAGAGAACATAAATCTAACGTCTAATCTGAAACCTGAATCATATTTGTTTTAGTTAGGGGTACTATTGCCTTGAGTGAAGAAACACCATGACTAAAGAACTTGGGGAGAAAAGGGTTTATTTAGCTCACTATTCATCATCAAAGGAAGTTGGGAGTAAAACACAAGCTGGGCAGGAACCTGGAGGCAGGAATTGATGCAGAGGCCATTGAGGAGTGCTGCTTATTGGGTGAGTCCCCACGGCTTGCTCAGCTTGATTATTTATAGAGTCCAGGACCCCTTGCACAGTGATGCCACCACCCACAACAGGCTGGGTCTACCCCAACAATCACTTATTAAAATAATGGCTTACCGTTTGTTGAAGATGCTTTCTTTTTATCATTGTAAACTTTTAGATTCTTTGTCAAAATTTGAGTGTCCACAGGTATATGGATTTTTGGGTCTTTAATTTCATTCCATAGATTTACATGTCTGTTTTTGTACCAGCACCACATGGGTTTTTAAATTTGTTTTTTATGACTCTATAGTACAACTTGAATTCAAGGATGTTGATACATCAAGAAATTCTTTTATTGTATAGGATTGTTTTACCTATCCTTGGTGACTTTTTTTTTTTCATATGAAGTTGAGCCTTGTTCTTTCAAGGTCTGTAAAGAATTGTGTTGGAATTGAGAAAAGATTTTTACCAATCCTATATCTGATAGAAGGCTATTGTCCAACATATACAAAGAATTCAAGAAGTTAGACTCCAGAGAAACAAATAACCCTATTAAAAATGGGGTATAGAGCTAAACAAAGAATTCTCAACTGTGGAATACTGAGTGGCTGAGAAGCACCTAAAGAAATGTTCAACATCCTTAGTCATAAGGGAAATGCAAATCAAAACAACCCTGAGATTCCACCTCACACCAGAAAGAATGGCTAGGATAAAAAACTCAGTGACAGCAGATGCTGGAGAGGTTGTGGAGAAAGAGGAACACTCCTTCATTGCTGGTGGGACTGCAAGCTGGTACAATCATTCTGGAAATCAGTTTGGCGGTTCCTCTGGCAATTGGACATAGTACTACCAGAGGACCCAGCTATACCACTCCTGGACATATACCCAGAAGATGCTCCAACATGTAATAAGGACACATGCTCCACTATGTTCATAGCAGCCATATTTATGATAGCCAGAAACTGGAAACAACCCAGATGTCCCTCAACAGAGTAATGGATAGAGAAAATGTGGTATATCTACACAATGGAGTATTAATCAGCTATTAAAAACAATGACTTTATGAAATTCTTAGGGAAATGGATAGATCTGGAGAGTATAATCCTGAATGAGGTAACCCAATCACAAAAGAACACACATGGTATGCACTCTCTGATAAGTGGATGTTAGCCCAGAAGATTGGAATACACAAAGTACAATCCACAAAACATAAGAAACTCTTGAAGAAGGAAGACCAAAGTGTGGATACTTCATTCCTTCATAAAAGGGGGGACAAAATACCCATGGAAGGAGTTGTAGAGACTAATTCTGGAGCAGAGACTGAAGGAAGGAGAATCCAGAGACTGCTCCACCTGGGAATCCTTCCCATATTCAATAATCAAATCCAGACACTATTGTGGATGCCAGCAAGTGCTGGCTGACAGGAGCCTGACATAGCTGTCTCCTGAGAGGCTCTGACAGTGTTCTACTAATACAGAAGTAGAGGCTCACAGCCATCCATTGGACTGAGCACAGTGAAGGAGCTAGAGAAAGTACCTAAGGAACTGAAGGACTTGTAGCCCCTTAGGACGAACAAAAATATGAACTACCTAGTACTCTCAGAGCTCCCAGGGACTAAACCACCAACCAAAGAGTACACATGGTGGGACTAATGGCTCCAGCAGCATATGTATAGCGGAGGATGGCCAAGTTGGTCATCAATGGGAGGAGAGGCCCTTGGCCCTGTGAAGGTTCTATGCCCCAGTGTAAGGGAATGGCAGGGCCAGTAAGCAGGAGGGGGTGAGATGGTGAGCAGGGGGATGTGGGAGGAAACAGGGGTTTGTTTTGGTTTTTGTTTTTTTATTTTATTTTCTTTTTCTTTTTTTTCGGAGGGGTACCTGGGAAAGGAGATATTGTATGGCATGTAAATAAAGAAAATATCTAATAAAAACAAAACAAAACAACAACAAAAAGAATTGTGTTGGAATTTTAAAGGGAACTTCATGGAATCTGCTTTTAGTAAGATGTTCATTTGTACTATGTTAATCCTACCAATCTGTGATCATGGTAGATCTTTCCATCTTCTTATGTCTTCTTCATTTTTTTTTTCTTCAGAGGTTTCACATTCTTGTCATATGGCTCTTTCACTTGCTTGGCTAGAATTACACTAAGTTATTTTGTGTATAAGTTTGTGTATTAGTTGTGGCAATATGTATTATTTATAAAATGATCATGCTTTTTTTTCCCTTTCCATTTGTTTATGTGGTAGATTACATTAATTTTGAAACGTCCCCACATCTCTAGGACAAAGCCTACTTGATCATGGCTGATGATATTTTTGATATGTTTTGGTTTCTGTTTGTAAGTATTTTATTGAGTATTTTGCACTCATATTTGATTTGAAATTCTCTTTCTTTGTTGAGCCTTTCTTTACCTTAGGTATCAGGGTGACTATGACCTCATAAAATGAATTTGGCAGTGTTCCTACTGTTTCTATTTATGGAACAATTTGAGAAGTATTGGTTTCAGCTCTTTGTTGAAGGTCTGGTAGAATTTTGCACTAGAACCATCTGGTCCTGGGCTTTTCTTTGGTGTGTGTGTGTGTGTGTGTGTGTGTGTGTGTGTGTGTGTGTGTGTATGTGTGTGGGTGTGTGTTTGGGAGACTTTTAATGATTGGTTATATTTCCTTAGGGTTCATAGAACTGTTTAGATAATTTATTTGATTCTAATTTAGCTTTGGTAAGTGGTATCTATTAAGGCAATCATCTATTTCATTTAGATTTTTCAATTGTGTGAAGTACAGGGTTTTGAAGTAAGACCTAATGATATTTAGATGTCCTTGGTATCTGTTGTTATTTCTCTCCTTTTTATTTCTGATTTTGTTAATTTAAATATTGTCTCTCTGACTTTTTGTTAGTTTGGCTAACATTTTGTCTATCTTGTTGATTTTTCTCAAACAACCAGCTCTTCATTTTATTGTTTCTTTGTAATTTTTTTGTTTCTATTTATTTATCCTTGTTTTTTTTTTAAAGTTTTAAGATTTATTTATTTTATGTATATGAGTACACTGCAGCTGTCTTCCGACACACCAGAAGAGGGCATCAGATCCAGATATTTGTGAGTCACCATGTGGTTTCTGGGACTTGAACTCAGGACCTCTGAAAGAGCAGGTGGTGCTCTTAACCACTGAGCCATCTCTCTAGTCCAGTTTCTATTTAATTTCATTCCTCAGTTTGATTATTTCCTTTTGTCTATTCCTCTTGGATTTATTTGCTTCTTTTTGTTCTAGAGATTTTAGGTGTGCTGTTAGCTTGCTAGTATGAGATCTCATAAATTTCTTTGTGAAGGCACCTAATGCTATGAATGTTCTTCTCAGCACTGCTTTCATTCTGTCTCATAAGTTTGGGTCACATTTGTGCCTTCATTTTAATTGAATTCTAGGAGAAAATAGATCCATATTAATCATTCTGCATAAATCTCCAGTCCAAGTAGATAAAAGACTTTAAAATAAAACAGGATGCATTAAATCTTATAGAAGAGAAAGTGGGGAATTGCCTTGAATGCGTTATCATAGGGATCTATGTCCTGTATGGAACACAAACAGCCTAGGCACTAAAATCTGCAATTAATAAATGGGATCTCATGAAATTGGAAAGTATCTATAAGACAAAGGACACCATCAATAGGACAAAACAACCACCTGCAAATAGCAAAGGTTTTTAAGATTCTCACATCTTACAGAGGGCCAATGTCCAAAATATATAATGATCTCAAGAAACTTTATATCAAATACCAAATAACCCAATTAAAAATGGGGTGCACATCTAAACAGAGACTTCAACAGAACAGTCTCTAGTGGCCAAGAAGCACTTAAAAATGTTCAACATTCTTAGTCATTAGGGAAATGAAAATCAAAATGATACTGAGATTTCATCTTACACCTATCAGAATGGCTAAGGTCAAAACCTCACATGATGGCTCATGCTGGCAAGCATGTGGAACAAGGGGAAAACTTTTCCAGTGCTGAAGGAGTGCCAAACTGTATAACTCCACTTTGCAAATCAATTTGGTACTTTCTCAGAAAATTGGGAATAAATCTACTCAAGACCCAGCTATACTATTCCTGGGTATCTATCCAAGAGAAGCTCCAACACACCACAAGAAGACTTGCTCAACTACATTCATAGTAGCTTTATTTATAATAGCCCCAAACCAAAAACTACCTAGGTATCCCTCAACAAATGAGCATATCAAGGAAATGTGCTACATTTACACACTGGAGTATTACTTAGCCATTAAAAACAAACATATCATGAAATTTGGAGGTAAATGAATGGAACTACAAAAGATCATCCTTAGTGAAGTAACCCTGACCCAGAAAGACAATTATGGTATGGACTCACTTATAAGAAGATAGTAGCCATAACATATGAAATAACCATGTTACAAAACATAGACCCAAAGAAAGTTAAACAAGAAGGAAGTCCCAAAGGGAGATGCTTGAATTGCAATAAGTAGGGGAAATAGATTAGACATCAGAGATTGATGGAGGGATGAGACTGAGTGGAAGAGGTGCTGGGGATGAAAACAGGAGGTATGAGGTAATGGGAGGACAAAGGGAGAGATAAATAGGTGAGACAACTGGATTTAGGGTAGAATCTCTGGACAAGCTAGAAACTTAGGACAATGGAAACTTCTAGGAATCTATGAGGGTGACTTTTGTTAAGATTCTTAACAATTGGGCATATGGGGTCTGAGCTAGCTATTTCCTGTAACCAGGCAAGACTTCCTATGAGGGGCAGGGGCTGGGGGATTGGCATACCAAACCATCCACAAAACTGCCTAAAAAATGTACAGGGGTAAGAAATGGAGCAGAATTTGAGGGAAAGGCTAGCCAATGACTGGCCCAGCTTGAGATCCATGCCATGAGAGGGAGCCTACTCCTGACACCATTAACAACATTCTGCTATACTTGCAGACAGAAGCCAAGCATAACCGTCATCAGAGAGGGTTAACCCAGCAACTGATGAAAACTGATGCAGAGGCCCACAGCCAAACATTAAGTGGAGTTTGAGGAATCCTATAGAAGAGGGGAAAGGAAGGACTGAAGGAGCCAAAGGGGTCGAGGACACCACAAGAAAACCTACAGAATCAACTAACCTATGCCCATAGGAGCTCATTGAGCATGGTCTGCTGATCTGATAACTAGAGAGCATGCATGGAACAGACATAGGCCCTTCACAAATATGTAACAGCTGTGCAGCTGAGTATTCATGTGGAACTCATAAAGTGGAAGCAGGGATTGTCTCTGACTACATTACCTGTCTTTGGATCCCTTTCCCCTAACTGGACTGCCTTGTCTAGCCTCAGTAGAAGATGTGCCTAGTCTTACTGCAACTTGATATGCCTAGGCTTATTGATACTTCTGGGAGGCATCCATTTTTCTGAAGAGAAGCAGAGGAAAGGTAGATGGGGTGGGAAGGGAGATGAGAGAGAGAGGGAGTGCAGGGAGAGGAAGAAGGGTAAGCTGTGATTGGGATGTAAAGTAAATGAATAAATTAATAAAAATAATAAAAGATAATGGCTTACAGCTGGATCTTATGGACATTTTCTCTATTGAAGATCCCCTTTTCAGATATCTCTAGCTCATGTCAAATTCACATATGACTAGCCAGCCCAGTACTCTAGTTACTACAACTTCTCAAGTATCTAGATTTTTCCTATAAAGCACATGTATTGATAAATGCTTAATGAATAAAAATTGATAATGATCATATTTAAGGTAACATGAGTTACTGTTGATTGACTTCTTGAAGTCAGGCATATTATTATTTCATAATATCATTTGCATATTATGCTCAGCATAATCTCTTTCACATGTTTATGTTTAAGATTGCTCTTACATGAAACACACACCTCAGTTCCCTAGTAAATTAGAGATAAAATCAAATGTTTAACCATATGTTGTTCAAATCTTCGACCATAGCCTCAATAAAATGTAATCTCATCTCTAATATTTTCTAAGAAATCAAACAAAAAAGTTATCCCCACTTAGTATATATGGGCATAAAGGCATTCTGGAAAAGACCACCAATACCATTCCACACAGGCAGAGACAGCAACACTGAAGGGAATATACTCAGGCTGTAATGTGTGAGGCTTGAAATGACAACAGTTCTTGGTTATCATTAGTTACTTATTCTGCTCCTGTAACATGTGCCTGAGAATCAACTTCTCAGAGACAAGAGGCTCAGTTTATTTTAACAGATAAGTTTGGGGGATTCAGTTATGATGGATAACACTATGCTGTTTATCTCTGGTTGGGGGTGACAATAGCACAGGATGGTGGAAGCATGGAGTTTGCAAAGCCACTCATTTTGTGACTGTAATGTGAGAGCAGAAGGGAAGACCCAAGTCCCACAATCCCCCTTAGCACAAGCTCTCAACAACTTCAACTCCTTCCATTAGGCTGAACCCTTTAAGGTTCTCTCTACTCCTAGGATACCAGGCCTTGAATACCTGCTCTTGGGGTGAAAGTCAACATCTAAACTATAGTAGAGGTGGAAAGATTTTAATATGGTTGATGTGTTATAGAAGACAGAAACCTGACATGCTTAATTGTGATTCTCTCTTTCTCTCTTTCTTTC
>JADRCD010160578.1:18940-32971 GCA_019843815.1 Montemys delectorum
TCCTCCTCCTCCTCCTCCTCCTCCTCCTCCTCCTCCTCCTTTTTTTGGTGAGCTAAAACAAAGCTTTGTTCTTTAATGGTGAGGACTCTGCATTATCACTAGAAACAGGCTAATAAAATTTACTGTAAGTAATTAGGGAAGCCATTTTCAATGTGCTTCTTTTCCCACTTCCATTGGCTTCTCTCATCACTGGCTCCAAGTAATTCTCACAAGAATGAAAAGTAAAATGATGCTATTGGTACATACTTGAGTCATAAAAATGTCTGAATGTTGGAATGTTACTGTGCTCTAAACTGAGTCCTGGGTCATATTGTCTGCTGCTAATTACAGATTATATAATTCTATAATTATATAGAATTATATAGTCTGGACTATCTGCTGCTAATTACAGAATCGTAGCTTCTGATTTCCTTGGCCTCATTGACCCAGGACAATGCCTGAGTCATAGATGCTATTGATACAGACTTGAGTCATAGAATGCCAGGGTGTTGGAATGGTACTGTGCTCTACACTGAGTCTCAAGAACAAAAGTTGATGCTAATTGTGGTTTCTAAGGAAACTGGTTTTTACTTGTAGGTTTTGAAATCTAGGGAAACTTCATGATCCTCCTAATAGATTTTCTTTTTCCTGTGGACCTTGTAGCGGCTAAACCTCCTCAGTAGCATCAATTCAGGAAACTGTCAGAGAGCACATATGATTTCTGACTAAATAGTAGGGCAAGCCTGGTTCATGAGGAGATTAACATTGTTATCAAATATTAATGTTAACTGGATTATCTGCTACTAATTATAGAATCATAGCTTCTAATTTCCTTGGCCTCATTGACCCACGACAAGCAGCTTTATTAACGAAGAAGGTTCGTGTTACTAAGTCCCTGATATACTTTATTAGCATTTGTTTCCTTAAATGGTTATTTTTTCTAACACACTAGTATCACTAATTGTAATATCAGGGTTAATAGCATTCAAATGAGTCAATTGGCTAACACAAGTTGATTTGCAAGCAAACTGTTGATAGAAAACGTTCAGAGTAGACAACAAACCTTTTTTTTTTTGGTTTCTTGAGACAGGGTTACTTTGTGGACAAACCTTTCATTAACAATAATATGATCTCAACATATTATACTTAAGAGACAAGGGTCCAGAACTAATTATTTCATTATAAGACAATTGTATGGATGCTAATGTAAGTTTTAAGATATATATAAAATATGCCAAGTAGAAGAAGGATCTTGAGAGATGGCTCAGTAATTAAGCGTACTTGGTTTGGTTCCTAGCACTCACATGGTGGCTCACAACTGTGTGTAACTCCAACTCCAGAAGCTCTGACATATTCTGGCCATTGTGGGGGTTTCATACATGCAGTGCATATGTATATATGCAGTCAAAATATTCATACAGAGAAATTTTAAAAAGATTATTATAAAATGTTTCTTTTATAGAACTCTTTGCTATAAAATAACCTTTTGTGATAATGTCAAAGATAGCATAAAAGTATTCAAATAACCATAAAATATCTAACTATACTTAATACATTAAGAAATGTGATTTTTTTTTTTTGAGTTCTAAATGCTGTCCTCAGGATACACTGTCGAATTAGTTATGGTAGTTTGAACAAAAAATTTACCATAAACATACACATTACTCTCTCTATTTTTTTATTTAGGATCAGGAACATGAAGGTGATTTGTTCAATAAAATATAAATACTGCAAATTTATGCTAGAAATGGCTAAAATATTAAATGAAAAATGTGCAATCACTGTTTCTGGAGTTTATAAGAAAATAATATGTTGTTTCGAAAACCACTGATGTTGACACAGGACTAAAGAAATTTAAAGAATTCTGTGAAACTAATGCTGAAACTAACTGCCAAGAAAAGGGAAGAACATTCAGAATTAGAAATATCTTCTAGTTGGTATAGAATTTACTTAACATGTTATAATTACATTGTAAAAGCATATTTGTTTTGTTTAGGAAAGCAATGGATAGTCATATAGAAATAAAGCCAACACAGTCACCAATGAAACAAAGTATATATCTCTATATAAAATTTCAATAAGAGATATAACTCAATATTTTATACTGATATATATGTATATATACATATACATATACATATACATATACATATATATGTTTGTATTATGTGAACTCATACAGGGGATGAGAAATTTTTATAAAATAAAATTTCTAACTTAAGCTAGCCTAGGAAATTCAGTTTGTTTATTAAATAAGACTTATAAGGTAGATATTGATTTAAAAATTGAACTATTTTATCAAACTCTATTTTAGTTTTGATTTCATTTATTTATATAATAATTAAGAACTTGATTTCAATACATAGTTAAGGATTAAAATTATAGACAGTATAATAAATGAGCATAACATAAAACTAGTATTATTGATAAATAATATTTCAAGGTACACAAAATAATAGCAAATACAAACAATACATTATATAAAATTATACATTGGTAAGTACACAGGACAATTCATTGTTATCCAGAGAACAATGTATTGTGGTAATGGAATTTAGTCTTTTTTTTTTTCTTTTTCGCTTTTTTTTTTCTGCTTTTATTTTTTTTTAAATTAGGTATTTTATTTATTTACATGTAAATTTCTCCTTTCCTAGTTTCCCCTCCAAAAAACAAACAAACAAACAAACAAACAAAAACAACAAGAACAAACTCCTATTGCCTCCCCCATCCCCATTCCTGCCACCCCACTCTCTCCCACTTATTGGCCCTGGCATTCCCTTACACTGGGACACAGAACCTTCACAGGACCAAGGACCTCTCCTCCTACTGATGATCAACTTTGCAATCCTCTACTGTATACATGCTGCCAAAACAATCAGTCCCACCATGTATAGTCCTTGGTTGGTGGTTGGGTCCCTGGGAGCTCTGAGGGTACTAATGTTTGTAATTAGGGAAACAGAAAATATAAATAAATTCAAATTCAATCACATTTTGGAATATTATACAGAAAAGTATAGGGTGGGGCAAGTTTGTGCTGTCTGTGTTGTTGAGGCTTGATCTATTGCTGTGCATTGTAATGCTAAGTTTTATACTTAAAAGTCTAGACCTACCAGTGACTTTGCATGTTTATAAGCTTTTGTTGTTCAAACCTTGTTTCTTTATTTAAAACTATTGGTTAAATAAAGTGGGATATAGCTATTTACTGGAGGGATTAGAGATAGGTAGGTTGGAGGAGGAGAGACCAGAGGTAGAAGGAAGAAGAAAGAAAGGAAGTCACTATGACGGGAGAGGAACCATCAACACATAGCCAGGAGAAACAGCAAGGAACTGGAGTATATATACCTCTGGGGAGGTGGCCATGTGTGCAGTTAAAAGATTAGTCTAAGGGTGGACCACCCCTCCCCCCCCCAGTAACTGTCAAAACCAAAGAAAATAATCATAGTTTAAGTCTTATTTACTTTTAAGCCAGTCAGCGATAAGCTTAAATTGATTGTACTACACTGTGCGATGAATTGAATGCTAGATGCCCTGCCCTTGAGTCTCAAGTACTGGAATTCTTGGGTCCCAGTGAGTGATATTGTTTGGAGCAGTGTAGGAGGTGTGGCCTTACCACTTTGAATCTGTTCTGAGAGCTTGAGATATGTGCCACTCCCAGTTTAGTTTCTCTGCTTCTGCTTCCTATTTCAGAGATAAGTTCTCAACTTTCTTCTAGCTACTATCTACAGCCATGTTTTGCTTCCACATTGGTTATGGACTCTTCTCCTTGGAGCATAAGCCTAAATAAACTCTTCACTTTGTAAGTTGTAGATAATACAACTTCTCAGCACTATAGATAACACAACTCCCCATCATAGCACTGTCGATAAAACAACTCCTCATTGTGTCTTATCACAGCAATTGAAAAGCAACTAATAGGGACTTGAGATTTCCGTGGTCTCATCTTAAAAGACACACATATAAAAGCATGCACTAATGTTCATAAGGAAGCCCTCTATATTTTTCAATTCAACTAACTTTAGACAAAAATAATCTAAAAATATATTCCTGTAAATATTCAGTCAGGCACTCATGATTCTAAGTCTGGAAGTGTGTTTATGTTTTCTTTGTTTTCATGTCTAGGCTTATTCTCCTCATGACTTCCATCACTTACATAGAATTACTATAACTGTGCATATTATATATAATTTTAACAGTATCATAAACTCATAGAGCACACACATGCCTTTAAGTTTGGGATCCATGTCATACGATTTTTGTGGTGAACATGAGGGTCTCTTTCTCTGTCATTGTCTATCACACAGAAACACATGTGATACTTGTCATAACCACACCATATCCATAATCAAATGAGATGGTTACAGTCAAGCAGAGTTTATTAAGTAGTAACTTATTAACTAGGGAACTCTGGCTTGCTCCAAATGGTATGCCTCCAGGACTGGGTCAGAACCCCAAGGTTTGTCTAAGTTTGAGGAAACTACTTGATGAAATTCCATTGTGACTGTGTTTTAGGGTTACTTTATGGATATTTAAGACAGCTTTGAGAAGAAGCTATTACATGACCTTTGGTTATGTCCATATCCTGACTGTTAATTTCCCCTGATACTGATCTTTGGTTGGTTCAGTACACAAAAGTGTGTCTTGCTCTGGTGTGCTGTGTATGTGGAAGCCTTCAATTGGTAAGGGAAGTGGTCTTGGTCTATAAACTTAAACTTAGGTTTCCAGAAAGATGTATACATAGTAAGCACAGGTTGTTATTAATTTAGATATGTTTTATGTATAGTCAACTGTCTTGCTTTAAACAAAAGTATACCAAGCCCTGGAAGAGTGATTATTTAGAAATAACATGAAAAGTTTTTACTGAGCTCTCTTTTCTCTGTGATATTTGAGTTATACTCTTATAGGATACCATTTGTATTATATTTTGAAATATGAGAGAAATACAGATTTTCTTTTGAAAAGTACATAATGTAAATACATATCTATATCTATCTATCTATCTATCTATCTATCTATCTATCTATCTATCTATACGTTCTTTGTTTCCAAATTAATGGAAAACATACACACACTTATGTTCCTTCTAAGTTCTCATAGTTTGTACATGTAGCACAGTTGTAGATAACACAGCTCCTCAGCATTATAGATAACAGTACTCTCCATCCTAGCACTGTAAATAATATAACTCCTCGTCATAGCACTCTAGATAATACAACTCCTCATTATAGCACTGTAGATAGAACAACTCTTCATCATAGCACTCTAGATAATATAAGTCCTCATCATAGCACTGTAGAAAATAAAACTCCTCATCATAGCACTGTAGAAAATAAACTCCTCATCATAGTACTGTAGAAAATAAACTCCTCACCATAGCACTATAGATAGAACAACTCCTCATCATAGCACTGTAGAAAATATAACTCCTTATCATAACACTGTAGAAAATACAACTCCTCATTATAGCACTATAGATAACACAACTCACCAAAGCACTGCAGATAGTACAACTCCTCATCATAGCACTGCAGATAGTACAGCTCCTCATCATAGCACTGCAGATAGTACAACTCCTCATCATAGCACTGTAGATAATACAACTCTCCAGCATAGCACTGTAAATAATATAAAAACTCCTCATCATTGCACTGTAGATAACACAACAACTCCCAATCATAGCACTGGAGATAATACAACTCTCCTTCATAGCATTGTAGAAAATATAACAACTCCCCCTTATAGGATCATAGAGAATACAACTCCTCATCATAGCACTGTAGATAACACAACTCTCTAGTATAGCACTGTAGACACTATAACAGCTCCTCACCATAGGACTGTAGATACTATAACGACTTCTCATAGCACTGTAGACACTATAACAGCTCCTCATCATAGGACTGTAGATACTATAACGACTCCTCATAGCACTGGAGATACTATAACAGCTCCTCATCATAGCACTTTAGATAGTATAACATCTCCACATAATAGGATTGTAGATAATACAACTCCCCATCATAGCATTGACTTTTTTCTAAGGGAACAATTCAGCTTGTCAACTTCCCTCCAACACTGAAATGTAACTAATTATAAAAGTTATTAAGCCCACTAGCAACTTTTTTGAGGAGTATTAGTTTGACCATTTTTTCCTTTGGTTTCCTCTTTTAATATAGTTTTTACATTTTTAATATGTTGTGTGTATGTCAACATGCACATGCCAGGGCATGCATGTGGAGGTCAGAGGGTAACTTAAGCGAGTCAGCTCTCTCCTTCTATTATGTGGGCTATATGTATGGAACTCAGGTGGTCAGGCTTTGTGGCACCTGCCTTTATGTTTTCTTCTACAGATTGTGTGCATCTGAACAGTTTTAATGTTTATTTACCAAAGTGTTGTACTTGGCTATTTGCAGTGTTTTCATTTTGTGTTTTTAATCTTCAATACTTGGTGCAACAGAAACTGCAAAGATGTGTCACTGTGTGTACGAGATGGATTTTTGTATAGCAATAGATTCTAGTTTAAAAACAAACCAAAAAAGCAAAACAAAACAAAAGGATGAAGTAATTGCAAAAATCTTAGAAAGTTTGACCATTTTTTTAAGCTTAAAGATAAAAAAGTTAACATGGGAGAGGGTTTCCTTGTTGTACATTTGCAGTTGTAAAGAATGTCTTGTTTTCTTGTATGGTTTGTAGATTCCCAGAGAAAATAAAACTACAAAGTTCTTTTTCTTTTTCTTTTTCTTTTTTTTCTTTTCTATTGTATATTTTATTTATTTACATTTCAAATGTTATCCTTTTCCCAGTTTCCCCCCACAAACTCTCTCCCTGCTTCTATGAAAGTGCTCTCCCAACCAGCCCCACAACTCCTACCTCACTGCCCTGCCATTCCTCTACACTGTGACATTGAGCCTTCATAGCAAAAATCTACCATTTGAATGCAGGTAAAATGTGTTGATTTTATCACAAGATTAAAGAATTTGAGCTAACCTTTGAGAGTTCAGGGAGTGACTAATAAGTATTTATAACTTGCCACAAATTACCACATTAAACATCAGCAGGAGACCTTTGATATTGAGGACTGAATGTAGATCTGTAATGAGTGTGACCCAATATAGTTTGTGAATGCTCAATTGGTCATCTATTTTTACACTTGTCGATTTCCTAGCAGAAATTGTGTGGAAGAATGGACTCAAGGCGATGCTGCATTCTTTTCTCAGGTTCAACATAGGGAATATATAATACCTTTGGGTTTCATTTCACTATGTCTATTACCCATAACCCTTAAGCAGAATTAATAAACTTTAAAGGATAGAGCTTATAAGCATAAAAGTTGATGCTCCAGCTCAATCAACCCATAAAGAGGAATTTCCTCACCTCGGAGTTGTGTTTGGTCTGAAGATGAGGAGTTTCTTCCTTTCTTTAAATGCATTTATTTATTTATTTATTTATTTATTTATTTATTTACTAAGCAAAAGTATAATTTAATAATGTAGACAAGGGAGAAACACTAGTTTCTTTTCCAATCAAAACAATTTAAGATTAGGCATTAATTTCTCAGTCACACCAGGGTACAATTGTGACTTACTTTGCTAGAGTCTGTGGGGAAGCAAAGTGAGATGTTGTGAAAGGTGTCTTGCTCTAGGTGTCCGGGCCATGTTTTGGCTTCCTGGGTGAGAGCCTGCCTTTAGGAGATTTAATAGGTACTCCTTTGATCTGTATAATCAAACACTCTCAGAGTCTAGAGATAGGAGGGAGTGACTGAGTTAGGTGGTAGCTTTGGAGTAACTCAGGATGTCCTCCTGTCCTTCCTTTCCTCCATCTCTGATTTCTTCACTCCCTTCTTGCTTACTTTACAGAAGCAGTCTGCATTGGCTGCTGGGGAAGGCAAGCAGCCATTGTGGGTATTCACTGTCCAGAATGGAGCAGTAGGGGCTGGTCCAAGACTTGTGTTTTCTATTTCTATCTATGTTTACCTAAACATATTAAGGTGATTTTTTTAAATTAGAACTGTGCCACAAAATAACACATGTTAAAAACAGTGTTTATAGAGTCACTGGTTTGAGAAGATGGGGATGATTTCCAACAGGTTGATTGACATTCTTTACTTCTTACATCCAGTTATCAGTTCATTTATTAATAAGATATCTATTGAATGCTTTCTGTAGAAAATGATTTAGTATCTGATGGTATGGCAGTGTGGCTATGTATGGAATATTTCCATATTCTCATTGTGTTCTGTGGGGAAGGTACTTGATGAAATGTAATATATTTCACTTAGGGATCCATTGCATCATTGAATGTTTTTATCCATTTCTAGTCAAGTGCCTGAGAAGATCAGAATTAAATGACAAAACTTATGGTGACAATGAAAGCTGGGATGTTCAGAAACCCATTTATGGGATGCTTATGTCTCACTCAAATAGAAGCTGAAAAAAAAGGAAGAAAAGTGAAGTATACCCAAGTGTCTGTGTAGCTAGACATTCCTAATACACAAATCTCCATTTTCACATCACTGTGCTTGATTTGCTTCTAAGACGTTTATACCCTATTGATATATTATAAATAGGGTCATAATATTCTGTTGATAGTATTAGTTATCATCATGCCCTTTAATCCCTCTCAATATTTTAGGAATGCAGAGTTCCCAATAGGAATGCAGAGTCTATTATTTTATTATTGAGTAAATAAAGTAGTGACTGTTAGAAACAAGCTCTAGTATAGTGAACTTTCAGAAAGGCACTATTAGTTCCATAGTCGGCACTTAATCTTTTTCATTTATTTGTGTAAGACTGGAAACCAGGGATATTTCCCAGTTCCATCTTTAATGATAGGATTTCAAAAACTTGAAATCCTTAGTCTCTAGAGATAACTAAAAACTTACTTAGACTCACTCAAATAATACCAAACATGGTTTTATAAATTTGTTAATCACAGACATATGAATCTATATAGAAAACTATATAGAAGTTATTATTTTAACTTTCCTTGATGCCTTTGACTACAGTTCTAGCTCCTTTGTGACTGTCAGTGAAATTTGTAGAATAGAAAATAAATTGGCTCAATTTATTATATTTTATTCTGTTTTGGAGTCTGTGTGATATAGAGATTATCTTAAGTTCACCTACTTACACATGGCCTTTGTGACTTTTCACTTGTTATACAATTAAGTTCTACCTGTGAGTCATGGAAGTGAGGGGGTCATCCTTGAACGGAGCAAGTGGGTCAAGGTCATTCTTCAGCAAGGTAAACTTGGGAAGGGTCTTGAGCATCATAGTTGTTATAATTGTTTTATAGATATGTATAGATAAAAATGGATAGACAAGATTTCTTAGTTTAGAGAAAAAGATGGGTCAGTTAAAAGTAATAACACTGTTTTCTTCTATAATATGGACACAATTGAGATTTGTAATTTTTGTTTCTAAAGAAAAGCTGCTGAATATAATGATTTACAATTTGTATGGTTTAATTTCAGACTGGAGGTATTAATAACTGGTACTGTGCCTCAGGAAAATTGAAAGCTGTACCATCTACCTCCCTGTCTATAGCCTTTGATTTTGAAGGCAGGTATGTAGTGGAAAATTGAAGATTGACTTAAAGTATAAACTTAGTGCTATAATGTCAAAAATGATCATTAATCTACAAATTTCCTGGGAGGAGGATTTAATTTTCTTGAACAGTTTATATTTATTAAGTAATTTTTTGGCTGAGAATTGCAGATTTTTACAGTATACATTGTTTCATTGTCATTTAGTGATTTAACAGAGTACATTTGCTAACTTGATTGCATTTTTTTCCTTAAAAAATTGCAAACATAGAACATGTGGGACAATTTATATTTATGATTATGTTTCAGTGAATCTAACAATCATGAACATACATATTTTTGCTTATACAAGCATTCAGAAAACATGAGAACAAGTAAAAGGTAATTAAACATCCTCCACAATTTTAGAAGAGATTAGTTTCCTTTCCTTTAAATTTCAAAATATTCTCTGGTATTTTATTTGTGTGTTTGTTTGTTTTTTTGAGACAGATTTTCTCTGTGTAGCCCTGGTTGTCCTGGAACTCACTCTGTAGATCAACCTGGCCTCGAACTCAGAAATCTGCCTGCCTCTGCCTCCCAAGTACTGGGACTAAAGGCGTGCATCACCACTGCCGGGCTCTCTGGTGTTTTGATGTATATACTCTGGGACAATTTGGTTCCCTTGATATCTCCTTGGGTTATTTGTTTATCAGTGTGACATGATATTGACTTATTTTTTTATAACAACATGTTTGAAGTTGTGTGAACAGTGAAAAGTTGTAAGGAAGCCCTACTGCCTGTTTCTCAAAATGAAATTAAGTCAGTAAATTCTACACAATTGATGTAAGTGGGGTGACATTTTAAAACTGCATGTGTATGCGATATGTCTGACCATGTACATATATTTGCCAGTAGATTATTGAACAACCAAAATGACAGTTTAATGTTACTACTTGAGAGACTGAAATGTAAAATATTGCACTAATTCATACACAGCAAAAGTGTTACTTCATTTTTATGATATAAGTAAGAGCAAATAAAACAAGGAAGAACCTTTTTAAATGGCTTCCAGCCTTTAGTCAGTTAGCTAACTTAATGTAATCAAACCATTTATTTTTAAAGAGATATGGTTTGTCTGTGTGTAGTAATAGTCATATTAAGCTCTTGTTTACAAACTGATTATCCCTTTAGCTGATTGAAAAAGGAGCTTCTGACTTTTGCCTTAGCAACTAACTTGAATCATCATTGTATGGTAATTTGATCAAAATAATGACCAAACAATGTGGCAGAAATACTATGATTACTAAACATAAGACTTAGTTGAATATAAAATTTTATTTTTAAATAAATGTGTATTTTTATAATATGAGGTTATGATGTAGGTACCTTTTTTCTTCCCTTTATTTCCTCCAAACTCTCTCATGTTCTTCTCCCCATGCTTTCTTTTAGATTAATGTTTTTTCTTTAATTGTTGTCACACACACACACACATACACACACACACACACACACACACACCTGAATACTTCTTAAACTTCCAGATACCTTGCTATATTACAGCGTTCACATTTTCCCCATAAACCTTCTAGATATTGGCTAATAAAAACCAGCTTGTTTCTCTCTCAGGATAACTTTTGTGTAGAAATGTGACCTTGAGACCTCCACTTGCACATTTAGCATTGCCTGAGGCTCCCATGGCCTTCACTGGGAGCTTTACTGAGTCTTCTTTCAGTATCTTAGAAGCTTGTTTATGCATCATGTCCATATTTGAATAAACAAGCACCTTTCTTGTTTCTATGGACATTTTTCCATGTTGTAACCCTTTCAGAATGAGCTATGGCAAGACCTTATATCTGCTCATCTGCATGGAGCTCTTAATATAAGTAGCTCTACATTGCCTAACACAGTGCCTTAGCTGTCAAGTGCCACATACTCTTGTTTGCTAGATCTTTCCTGACATCAACTATTTTCTGTAGGCTCAGTAATTCCTCTCAATATTATCTGCTAGGTTGCTATTATCTGTTAACTTGTAGCTACAAATTTGCTTCAGGAACTCAGTGGCCGTTTATAATTGTGGTGGTTGGAGTTCCAGGTACACATTGTTTGATAATAGTAGCATGGTTGGAAATGGATCAGTATGTCAGGAGAGAAGACTTACACAACCCATGCCTACTTTCATGTGTCTCAAACCAGAGGCACCAGTCTTCATTCCTATGTAGATTATATTGTTTGGAATAATCATAGAGTTATAGATAATGCTAAGACCACTGCAACTTTTGGGAGAACTTCCAGATATAGGAGATCTATACATGTTTATATCCATTTACCCTGCAGCTCATACCTCACCTCAGTGTATGACTTCTGATCATCTTTAGTATATTTGGAACAATTTGTTTCCTTTCTAAAAATTCACTTGTATTTTAAACTCTCTCAACAATTATGAACAGGGCCTATGTTTGTCTTCACATACTTTCACTAGTTTATTTAAACACCAGTTATTCAAGAATATAGTTTGTATTTATAGATTCATATGCTTTAGTTCTGAGCTCTGTATTAAGACTCTGGGAATCTTAAAAAAGAGATTTTGACTGGGATTAACTGGGACCAGTGGTACCAGGAACACAGGAACTCTGCCAGCCCAGTGACTTGGGTTCCTTGCGGTTGGCCTCGGCTGGTGTCCAGAGCAGATCTTGGGTGCAAGCTCCGCAGCCAGTCCCACAATACCCAGAGGAAGCTCCACTCCCAAGGGTTCTGACACACCCAGGATCAGAGGTGAGGAGGAACCAACATCTGTCCCAACACTGGGAGTAACTGGGACCAGTGGGACCAGGCACACAGGAACTCTGCCAGCCCAGTGACTCAGGCTCCTTCAGGTCTATCTGGGATGGTGTCTTGAGCAGACCTTGGGCACAAACTCTGCATCCAGTCCCACAAAATCCAGAGGAAGCTCCACTCCCAGGTTCTCTAATAAGCCCAGGATCACAGGATCCCAGAATCACAGTATCACAGAGACAGCATGACTCTGAGGAGTTCTGACACAACCAGGATCACAGGAAGGACAGGCTCCAGTCAGATTTAGCAAGGGCAGGTAGCACTAGAAATAACCAGATGGCAGGGGCAGCATAAGAAAATAAACAACACAAACCAAGGTCACTTGGCATCATCAGAACCCAATTCTCCCACCATAGCAAGTCCTGGACACACAGTTACACTGGAAAAGCAAGATTCAGATATAAAATCACTTCTCATAGTGATGATACAGGACTTTAAGAAAGACATAAATAGCACCCTCAAAGAAATACAGGAGAGCACAGGTAAACAGCTAGAAGCCCTTCAAGAGGAAACACAAAAATCCCGTAAAAAACTACAGGAAAACACAAAAATCCCGTAAAAAACTACAGAAAAACACACAGGTGAAGGAAATGAACAAAACTATCCAGAATCTAAAAATGGAAATGTAAACAATAAAGAAATCAGAAAGAGAAACAACCCTGGAGATACAAAACCTAGGAAAGAAATCAGAAGTCATAGATACAAACATCACCAATAGAATACAATAGATAGAAGAGAGAATCTAAGGGGCAGAAGACACCATAGAAAACATTGACACAACAGTCAAAGAAAATGCAAAAAGCAAAAAGCTCCTAACCAAAAACATCCAGGAAATGCAGGACACAAACCTAAGGATAATAGGTATAGAAGAGAGTGAAGACCTCCAACTTAAAGGACCAGTAAATATTTTCAACAAAATTATAGAAGAAAACTTCCCTAACCTAAAGAAAGAGATGGCCATGAACATACAAGAAGCCTACAGAACTCCAAGTAGACTGGACCAGAAAAGTAATTTCTCCTGACCCATAATAATAAAAACACAAAATGCACTATACAAAGAAAGAATTTTAAAAGCAGTAAGGGAAAAAGGTCAAGTAACATATAAAAGTACGTGTATCAGAATTACACCAGACTTCTCACCAGAGACTATGAAAGCTAGAAGATCCTGGGCAGATGTCATACAGACCTTACAAGAACACAAATGCCAACCCAGGCTACTATATCCAGCAAAACTCTCAATTACCATAGATGGAAAAAACAAGATATTCCATGACAAAACAAAATTTACACAATATCTTTCCATAAATCCAGCCCTACAAAGGATAATAGATGGAAAATACCAAAATAAGAAGCAAAACTACACCCTAGAAGTTGCAAGAAAGTAATCTTTGAACAAATCCACACAAATCTAATTCCACCTCTTACAACAAAAACAACAGGAAGTGCCAATTACTTTTTCTTAATATATTAATATGAAAATTAATATTACCAACATATCCTAATTGACTGAAATCCAAAAATATGAGGAATTAGAAATTTGTTGAATGTTATCCAATGGTCTTTCTAATTTGGTAATTGGAGATATAGGTCCAACATTTTATAATCTATATACACTTTCAGCTTGTTTGTTTGTGACAGTGTCTGGCTGTGTACAACATAAGGGTCTTGAAATCTTGCTTTTCCTATCTCATCCTCTCTAT
>JADRCD010160581.1:3170-25841 GCA_019843815.1 Montemys delectorum
AGAGAGAGAGAGAGAGAGAGAGAGAGAGAGAGAGAGAGAGAGAGAGAAGGAGAGAGAGAGAGTAGAGCAGTCAGCAATTCCAAATAGAGGAGTCTGCATTGAACATTCGGACTCGCTTGCACTCTGACTAGAACTAGAACTTACATGGACAAAGACATAAGTTCATGCACTCCCGCGGACCCCCCCCCCCCCCCCCCGGGTCCAGAGCGCTTGGGCCTGGGGGTTGCAGCACCAGTATTCAAGAGATTCAAGAGATTGAGCAGTCGAGCATTCAGCATTCTAGAGTCAGCATTTGAGATTCGAGCCTCCATCCTCCTGGCTGGGTCACCTGCAACTCCACAGGACTCCGGCTGGGCCCATGTGGCCCGACGGTGCTCAGAGCCCAGGGGTGCTGCACCAGTCCAGAGGAGATGGCTGCTGTTTTAGACCCAGTGTATTTTAGGTAGCCTCAGATGTACCTCAACAGCTAAGCTGCCAGATTAATCATTTCTCTTTTGCAATGACTGTAAAAGTCTGATGCCATTTTTAAGAAATACATTCAGATCCTATATTTCATGTGTAGTCTCTGCCATCATTTCTTCGCCTACGCCTCGTCGACCTGACTAGGACCCCGTTTCTCCCGCAGGTTGAGGGAGGCCCAAATCGGCCGGCCTGCGGCAGAGGTCATCTGTGGAGAGGAGAGTGGGAACGATGGACAGTGCTTAGGACCATTCCAAAATGGTCCTAAATCAAAAATGGTTCAGAGAAATGAGAGGGCTGCTTGGCCACAGACCAACTTAAGAATCTGAAAAGGAAACGTGCCTGGGTAGTGTGTTAGTCCAGACTGACGGCCTCAGAAATCTCTCGGGTGTCTGCTTGTTGGGCAGCTTGTTAGAACCTCTGGCTAAGTGTCTAAGGCACGTGCATGCACACACAGAGACATGCATGCATGCATGCATGCACTCACACACACACTGCACACTCACGCACATGTCTGTTCATACACATCAAGTGTGAGTTGTATTGCTCTCGGTTTCGGTTTCCTCATCTGTCACCACACCCTAAGTCACTCCTCCAACACCGACTTTCTGGTGACCTCATTACTGATTCTTTCGAACAAAGTCCGCTTTCTATCCATCCCAGGGATAGCAGCCGCTGGTCTTCGTTAGATGTAGTTGTGTCGACTCTAATGCTTTTACATGCATGCTTATCTACCACAGTGTAGTCAATTAGCGATGAAACACCAGTCCTCTCTTCCTGTGCCTCTGTGGAGAGACTGCAAAAGTCATTTCCTGGAGAACTGATGCCTGTGAGCCCTGGCAAGAAAGGACATGATTAGCCATGGGGGTAAGAAATGATTGTCAGGGAGAATGGATTTAGAGTAAAATGCCAGAAATAGGGTACAGTTGTTGGGGGACACCTCTTTCCAGCTTCTAAATGATTTCTGTGGACTGAAGTCTTGGGCAAATGACAGCAGCTACGTTGGTAAACAGTAGGAGCATTCACCTACTCCAGAATGACCAGGTGATGCCACCCTGAAAAGCCCAAGCAGGGGAAAATCCTGTAGCAAGATGCTCAAAGGGAGATCAAGAACAGAAAAATAGAGCCATGCTTTGACCACCCAAGAGCAACAGTAGAGAGGATAGAGAGAAAGCCCCGCCCCTTCCCTCGTCTCGTCACAGAAAATAGAAATTGCTAAATGTTGAGTCTCAAATAGATGCTCAGAAATCTAGAATTTTCATTATTTTTGTTATTGGAGACTGGTGCTATCTAATACACACCTGTCATATTACATTTTGCCTCAGATTATTAGTGTTATGTTGCTCTTTGTTAAATGTACTTTGTTAAAAACAAAAAACAAAAGACACCCATCTCCAATTCATTTCCTACTAATGTTGTTTCAAAGAGTGAATTCTACAAGGGAAAAAAAGTAATCATAAAGTTACACAATTAAGAGAGAGTCAGGGGCTGGAGAGATGGCTCAGTGGTTAAAAGCACTGACTGCTTTCCCAGAGGTCCTCAGTTCAATTCCCAGCAACCACATGGCTCACAACCATCTGTAATGGGATCTGATGCCCTCTTCTGGTGTGTCTGAAGACAACTACAGTGTACTCATATACATAAAATAAATAAATAATTTTAAAAAGAAAGAGAAAGAAGTTGGGCTTGGAGTCAGGACACACCCATTTGCAGAGCCCTGCTGCACTCTGTGGGTGTGCATTATGAGTCCATGTATGACAAAGTAGGTGGGACAGGACCAGCAGGATGCTTAGGCACATACCTGTCAATATATAAAGAGTGCAAAGAATATGGAGTACATTAAAAAGACTGTGGGGCAAAGGCAACTAGGCAGAAGCAGAGCCAGACAGGTTATCATTGTATCCTTTTCCAAGGTAGACTTTTCCTTAATTGTGCTATTTGTCTCCAAAGAGCACCTGACTAACTGCAGAGCAAACTTTTGTGATAAGGCCTGAAATCTGAATCAAGCATGTGCACAGAGAGCCTCCCATTGCTGCAGACTCCTTGGGCTAGAACTAAAGACCCTCTCTAGCTAGTCTGGGGGTACCATCCCAAGTGAAGACACGGGAGAGCCAACAGTTACAGCAGCATTCGTCTCCGCGGTCACCCTCTTCACATTCTCCCCCTGCAACTCCCAGCCCATGCCCAGAGTCCAAATGCATTCTGGGAGTGCTCTCTGACCACAGCTTATCACAACCAACACCAGGCTTGCCCCGTCCTGTCACAGCAGACCATCATACAGGCACCTCATTTACTTCGCAAGAGAGTTGCTGTTTCTTAAAGTTACAGCAAGCTGCATTAGTCTGGAGGAGGAGGAGGAAAAAGAGGAAGAGGAATAAGAGGAGGGAGAAGAGGAGAAGGGGAAGAAAAGAGTGGTGAGGAAAGCATTGTATGACTCGATAGGAAGAAATGTCCATTATATATTCTAGTTTTTAAAAGGAAGTTTGTCCAAAGCTCTATCTGGAATAAGATGATTGCATTTTTTTAAAAAACTAAATAAAACAAAACAAAAACTCTATAGTCATCTTAAGTCAGCATCCCATAGATTTGCTTGAAGAGCAACAAGTGGGGTGGCTTGGCCGAGGCCCAAGACCCTGTGCTTGATGGGTGGGGTAAGTGTACACTTTGAGCAGATCTAGCCGTAGGAATAGAGGAGCGGTGGGGGGTGGGGGGGAAGATGGACAAGGAGGGAGAGGAAGAGGAGAACTAGCACTAATCCTAGGCCAGAGAAGCTAGGAAGAAGAAAGCTGACCTAAAGTTAAACCCTATGCCACAGGAAAAGGAACTGCTCCTTTGGGGACATGTTATCAGTAAGTCACTGTGGCTGTGGTATGATAACCTCTTTCAACAGCCAGTTTCTCAGCTCCGAATGTCTTGGTTGCTTTGTTTTGTTTTGTTTTTTTATTTTTAATATATTGTGGAAACAGAGCTCCTCATTGCATTTTTGGTCCATTAACTCTCAGAAGAACTATTAAATTTATTTTGTTTTTAAACCACTGCAGAAGGAAGATTACAGATCTAGTGTTTGTCGCCTTGAACTCTAGAGACCATACTGAATGGTCTTAAGAAGAAAGAAAATGCTTTGGGTTTAATGTGTATATATTTCCATGCAACAAATAAAAAGTAGTTTGTGAACAACTGCCACCAACTACAATTGTTTTTATTGACATCCATGAGTGGCTAAGACAGTGGTTCTCAGCCTATGGGTTGAAACCCCTGTGGAGTCAAATGACCTTTCACAGGAGTTGCCTAAGACCATTCATCATAAAACAGATATTTATATTACGATTCATTACAGTAGCAAAGTTACAGTTATTAATTAGTAACAAAAATGGTTGGGGGTCACCACCAAATGAAGGACTATATTAAAGGTTCACAGCATTAGGATGGTTGAGAACCACTGTTCTAAGACTTGGTCACAGATCCTGTGTCCACATAGATATTACAGATTTACATTTCACATGGACAAGGCTCCATAGAAAAGGCATTTGGCCGGGCGATGGTGGCGCACGCCTTTAGTCCCAGCACTTGGGAGGCAGAGGCAGGCGGATTTCTGAGTTCGAGGCCAGCCTGGTCTACAGAGTGAGTTCCAGGACAGCCAGGGCTATACAGAGAAACTCTGTCTCGAAAAACCAAAAAAAAAAAAAAAAAAGAAGAAAAAAAAGAAAAGGCATTTGGCTAACAATTTATGTAGCAGAAAACTCAGTGCCCTAATGGACTTGTGCACAAATTTGTAGCAATGTGAGACCTTTTGCACTGTTGCAATAGCAAGCTAACAAGCGCTTCTTGTTTAATTCATTAGGTCCTTACTTCAGCTTCATTATCAGCAAAGAACAGGATACACACAACATAACTTAACAAACTCGACAACCTAAGATCAAACAACATGACCCAGATACAAGTAATTTGCTTCCTAGAGTTTTTACATAAACCTGTACAATGGTTTAGTTTGTGTGCCTAGTCCTTGTGTGAAGGAGCCTATGCCCTTCAGTATCAGTAGCCCATTGAAACCCTCAATATCTATCAATGGTATGATGTACAAACTTCAGCTTAATAAAGAAGGTAAGGGAACTCCAGGCTGTAATGAACCCATTAGTTGGATTACTCTATTCACAGCTCTCAAATCTGTTAACATTCTCCATTTTCCTGATTTTTTTTTAAATGGGTGCTGTGGAGGTGAAAGTAGGTAACTACAAGTATGCAGAGCTGCAGAGACCCTTGGCGGGGTAGGACAACACTATAGTCCCCTTTGATGCCCTGTCTACTGTGGTGTTCAGGGCTGTGGGGCTCAAGGCCACCACCCCACATGATTTTTGCTGTAAGGGGCTCTGGGAAGAAGAAAAAGGAAGGTCTTTTTGCTAGGAGACAGGAGAGGAGACTTGACCGTAGGCTTAGAAGGTATCTAGAATCTGCCCAGCTACGGCCTAAACTTTGAAATATTGGAAGGTCTCAGTGTCTTTATTTTTGGCTGATGAGTCACCAGAGTCCTATAACATAAACCAATTCCCTTTTTATGGAAAACTATACTTACTTTTAAAACAATGAGTTGGAGTGTTTTGCTTGCGTGGATGCCTATGGGCATGTGTGCCTGGTGGCCACAGAGGCCAGGAGGCACATCAGACCCCCTGAAACTGGAGTTACAGATGGTTGTAAATTGCCATGTGCTGAAAATTGAACCCTGGGACCTTTGGAAGAGCAATCAGTGCTCTTAACCACTGAGCCATCTCTCTAGCCCCAATTTAGAATTTTTTTAAATAATATTTCGAATTTAAGTGTAGTCTTTTCTGTATTTTCTAAATTGTTTTTGAGTATCAACCTGACACAAGCTAGGGTTATTGAGGAAAAGGGACCTCAATTAAGAAACTGTCTCCATCAGATTGGACTGTCAGCAAGTCTTTGGGGGACATTCTTTTTGATTAGTTGTTGATGTGGGAGGGGCCAGCCTACCATGACCAGTGCTACTCCTGGGCAGGTAGTCTTGGATTGTATACGAAAGTAGGCTGAGCAAGCCATGAGGAACAAGTCAGCAAGCAGCAGTTCTTCCTGGTTTTTCTTCAGTTCCTGTCTCCAGGATCCTAATCTAATTCCCTCAGTTATAGACTGTGACCTGTAAGACAAATAAATCTTTCCCTCCCCAATTTGCTCTTAGTCAGAATGTTCTATTACAGTAATAGAAAGCAAGCTAAGAAAATGATAGATGTATTTTTTTTAAAAGATGTATTTATTATGTATACAGCATTCTACCTGCATGTATGCCTGCAAGCCAGAAGAGGATGCCAGATCTCATTATAGATGGTTATAAGTGACCATGTGAATGCTGGGAATTGAATTCAGGACCTTTGGAAGAGCAGCCAGTGCTCTTAACCTCTGAGCTATCTCTGCAGCCCCCGACATATTTTAATTTATAACTACACGATTGTTTTTAAAACACAGTTTAAACCAAAAACTTTAAAGCTTCTGTCCATGTTTTGGTTCTCTGCTGCTCTGTCTTCCTAATGAAGAACCAGTATCTCCCCAAAGAAGAAACCCTGTTTAATGGTAGGGCCCTCATGGGTCTGCTTGACAGGACTGATAGCAGTTGTTCATACCCTTGGAAGAAACAAATCTACTTTACAGTTTCTACCATTTGTGAAAAACAAATTCTTCAGTCAGAGAGTCTGTAGCAATAATCTGCCCCTGCTTTTCTGAGGCCCCAGCCCTGTTCATAGCATTGCTGTGCCTCAGTTTGCCACAGAAGACAAAACTGAAGAATCTAAAACCAAACATGTATCAACAAAGGTTCAAACAGAGATGCACAGAGGAACTTCAACACAGAGTCCCAGTTACCACAGTATCAGGAGCACTGAGAGGTCAAGCAGGAGTCAAAGACATAGCCTAGAGGGTAGCAATGAATAAAAGATACCACCTGAACGGAAAGGACAAATTACCAGGCTTAGAAACTGCCCAGGAAGAGACAATATGACACACAGAGAAAACTGTGGTGGTTTGAATATGCTTGGCCCATGGGAAGTGGCACTATTAGCAGGTGTGGCCTTGTTGGAGGAAGTGTGTCATTGCGTAGGCGAGACTTTGTGTTCTCCTAGTGCTCAAACTCTGCCCAGCGTGGAAGAGTCTCCTGGCTGCCTTTGCATCAAGTTTTAAGAACTCTCAGCTCTTCTAGTACCATGTCTGCCTAGACACCGTGATGACAGTGGACTGAACCTCTGAGACTGTAAGCCAGACCTAACTGATTGACTTGAGTTGCCTTGGTCATGGCATCTCTTCACAGCAATGAAAACCCTACTTAAGACACTATCTTATAGATGGTAGATCCAAGAAAGGCACAGTCCCTGTTGAAGAGGACCTGCTTAGGTTGCTATTGGAAACTCATTCAGTTTGTAGATTTTTTTTCATGAAAAATTAAAACATTTACCATATCAAAATTTCCTTTTGGTGGATGTGGTAAAGCCATTTATTTTTGTTTAAGTGTCTTTCAGTAAAGATTTATGATTTTTCCTCTATAGTCCCTTGTCCATTTCTTGTTTATTTATTCCTAATTGCTGATCATTGTGACTTACACCTGCAATGCCAACACTGAGGCAGAAGTAGTGCTCAAAATTCAAAGCCAACCTGGGCTAGAGAATAAGATCCTGTCAAAATAAAACAAAATAAAATACATTATGGTCTGAAGAGATGACTCAGGAGTTAAGAATACTGGCTGATTTTGCAGAGGATCCAGATTCAGTTTTCAGGACCTACATGCAGATCACAACCATCTGAAATTCTAGTTCTAGGAGACTCAATGCCCTCCTTTGGCCTCCACTGGCATCAGACATGCATGTGGTACAAAAACATATATGCAGGCAAAGTGTTCATATGAATAAATGAATCTTTAAAAAAATAAAATGAAATAAACCATATCTAATGAATCTCATACTCTGTGTGTGTGTGTGTGTGTGTGTGTGTGTGTGTGTGTGTGTGTGTTTTGGGGAGTTGAATTCTGATCTACAAGTTTCTGTGACTGACACTGTACTGTAGGCTTAGATTTTTCAAAACCTATTTTAATAAGGGTTCTTAAATCCTTCAACCTTCCTTCTAGCCCACCAACCAAAGGTAAGAGAGAAGAAAGGTTAATAGGAAATAGGGGGTGTGGACCTGTTTAGAAGCAGTTCTTTGGAGCAATTCCAAACACAAGTCAGTAATGGCAGTCAAGTCTAATTGCAAACACCAAACTCGAATCAGTAACAGCAGCTCAGTTCAGAAGAAACCAAAAAGCTCTGTGGAATTGGCATGAGTCCTTGGAAGAAGCGACCAGAATAGCAGGAAGTTCTTTGGCATGTTTCTTTCTAAAAAAGTCACAATAAGTGAAGGTCAGTGAAGATCAGCAAAGCATTGCAAGGCAAACGAATGCAAGTCCTCTCTCTCTCTCTCTCTCTCTCTCTCTCTCTCTCTCTCTCTCTCTCTGTGAGGTTATATTCATATTCTTCTAAACATTACACACCCTCTCAAACATCTGTTCCAGCAAAACATTGTATGCCCTTTCACAAGACAGCTTCTAGAAAAATACTGTGTCTGTTCTCAGCAAAACATCATCTCATAAGACAGCTTCCAGAGAAACATCACACGACACAACTGAGTCTCCAAAGAAACCAGAAATTTCCACTTCACTGTATCTAATGAAAAACTTCCTGTGATGGTTATTCCTGGCTGTCAACTTGACTACATCTGGAACGAACTACAATCCAGAAATGGAGGGCTTACCTGTGATGCAGACCTTGAGGCTGGACGACACAGACTTCTAACCCTGATATTGACATGGGATCACATATGCTCTGGATCCACATCTTGAGGTTTAGTGG
Source organism: Montemys delectorum (assembly GCA_019843815.1). Classification (NCBI taxonomy): domain Eukaryota; kingdom Metazoa; phylum Chordata; class Mammalia; order Rodentia; family Muridae; genus Montemys; species Montemys delectorum. The sequence continues at coordinate 11,507 of JADRCD010160581.1, forward strand.
CCATAAAAAGCTTAGGCCCAGGCAAGATAGTACATGTTGTGGATTTAGTTTATTGCTTGCATTATATTATTTGGGAATTATATGAGAATCCCACATGTGAGACACTGAGGGTTCCTGCCCCTAGCTGGTTCTGGTTGGTAAATAAAGTTGCTGGAGGCCAATGGCTAGGCAGATAGACAGAGGCAGGACTTTAGGATTTGAGGGCAAGGGGACCCAGGAAGAGGAGAACTGCCTTTGCCGGGAAAGGAAGAAGATCCAGGCTTGAGAGCTGCAGAAGAGAGAGTATACAATCATGTAAGAGACAGGGAAAAGTCGTCCCAGGTTCCCTACCCCATTGGGTCTGGGGTAGCAAAGATGGAATATAAATTTCAGTAAGTAATAATTCAGGAGTATCAGAGAGGAGGCTTCAGCAATGTGGAAATTTGGGAGTGGCTCAGCCCTTGGCCTAATTAAGGCATATTAAATATAAGCGTGTGTGTGTGTGTGTGTGTGTGTGTGTGTGCGTGTGTGTGTCTTTCATTTGAGAATCCAGAGCACAGAGAATTGGGGTGGGTTGCAAAGAATGTATACACCTCCGCCAGGGAGATTAGAGTGGATTATCAACTACAACAAGTACACACCTCTAATCCCAGGAGACTGAGACAAGTAGATCTCTAAGTTCAAGGCCAGTCAAGGACAGAACAAGTTCCAAATCCAGGCTTGGTGGTACACACCTTTAGTCTGGGTCACAGTTTCTGATAGAAACCTATATAAGGACGTTGGAAGAAGGAAGACTCACTCTTCTCCTGCTTGCAGTCACTTGCCAGCACATCTGTTGGAACTTACTTCTTCAGGATTCCAGCACATACAGAAGACCAGCTGAAACAACTAGCCTTGTGGGACTGAGCAACTACTAGATTCTTAGAAGTCCTATTCACAGCTCCTCATTGTTGGGTTAGTTGGACTATAGACTGCAAGTCATTCCAATAATTTCCCTTAATATATAGACAATCCATAAGTTCAGCAACTCTAGAAAACCCTAACTGATACACCTCCTCAAACCCAGATTTTGTAAAAAAAAAAAAAAAATGCTATTAACAATTTGTATATAACAGTTTCCATTACATCCAGGAAATTTGATGAGCTCTAGTAACTTATCCATAGAAAGTTTGTGACTCTCTTTGGCTATTCATATTATCTAGCACTATTGTGATTTGTAGTGGTTGTTGCTGTATTAGAGATCAAACCCTGGGGCTCAACCATGCTAGGCAGGCAGCCCGCCACCTGTGTTTTCTCTCTCAGTCATCATATAAGCATTTCTCTTCCCTTTCCATGCTGAGTCCTCTAGCATGATAAGACAGTGATAGTAAGTACCTTTGCCAGCCAAGGCTATACAGTGAGAGCTTGTCTTGAAAATGGACTAAATAAATATAATTTAAAAATAAAAAACAGCCGGGGGGTGGTGGTGGCGCATGCCTTTAATCCCAGCACTTGGGAGGCAGAGGCAGGCGGATTTCTGAGTTCGAGGCCAGCCTGGTCTACAGAGTGAGTCCAGGACAGTCAGGGCTACATAGAGAAATGCTGTCTCGAAAAACCAAAAAATAAAAATAAAAAATAAAAATAAAAAAAAATAAATAAAAAACAAAGTTCTCTTTAAAAAAACAAAACATCACCATTGAATTAGTGTCTGTGGGATGTTTTTGTGCTGATTTCATTCACGCCCTTCACCCTCAGAAGTGGGCTCATTATTCTTATTCCTGTTCTCCAGGACACCTTGAACAGACTTTGAGAGACCAAATCCTGGGTTCAGACTCCATCTTAGAGAACTTTACCTAAGGTTGAACTCTCTAGCACCAGTTTCCAGGTTACACCCCAACAAACCTGATTCTGGCACCAGTTTCTGGGTTACTCCCCAACAAACCTACACCTCCAAGTTATAAGCCTGCCTAGGCACTTCACTTCCTAACACCACCAGTCAGGAAGAAAGCAGAAGTTAAGTTAATGGTTTAACTCTCAGCACCAGCCAATTATGTTAAAGGGCAACAAAATTCCATAATAGCCCCTCAATCAAATGTGTGTCAGGCTAGACACTCCCTCACTTGTTTGCCATTTCCTATAAAACCTTGTCCCACTGAGAGCTCAGGGCTTCACTTTCCTGTCCTGCTGCATCTGAGACAGTGGTGTGGCCCAAGGCAGCTTGTATAAAGAGACTCTAGTGCAATTGCATTGGAGTCTGCTCCTTGGTGGTCTTTTGGTGTTTGCTAATGCTTAATGGGCACAACAGTCTCAGCAACCTGGCTCATGAGGACCACACTCACAAACTACTTCCTAGAATGTCAGCCCACTACTTTATAGCAAGAGTAAATATTAGGTGGTCCACAGGCTCTTGCTTGCTCCTCCTCACTTTCTGTCCATAGGCAAGCTTTTCTCAGAAACCAAATTCTCCTGGGAAGACAGCTGGGTGAGGAAGGCAGTTTTCTGGAGCCTGGTTGACTCATATGGTTCAGAACACAAGTTTTCCTGAAGATAAGGTAATAATGCTGTGTTCACTGTTCCAACTCTTTGTTTACTAGTTACCTGCTGCAACTGCACCTTTCTTGAGTGGTATAGCTTATGGCATGTTAGGTCATTGATAATATGTAAACTCGTTTTGACTCTTTTGAGGATAGTGGAACTGTTTTCAGCATTGAGCCATAATTTGATATTCATAAGTACGTGTTGTCTAATTTTAAGAAGTTGGGATAAGCATCATCCAGAATGTGTGCACCCTCTGACCTTGCAGGTGTAGTGGTAGAAAGTAGTGAGGACCAGCCCTTAAAGTTGCACCAGGAGAAGTTGACACACTAATACACCCCAATGGAGAATGGTTAGTTAATTAGGCATGTTGATTCTACAATACGCATCATAGACACGTAAAGGCTAGAATAGCATTTTGTATACTTAAATGGAAAAATATACTGAACATATAGCCAATAAAAAATATGTAGTTCACCAGATAATATGTACAGTATTGTTAAAATGTGTTTGTATGGCCAAAACATCTGTGGCCACACACATATGCTTGTACATACTTTCAAGATACTAACATTGGTAATTGCCCATGAGGGGGTAGTGAAATTGTGGAGTTGGACACTTGCTTTTTATTAAAATGTATTTCTGAAAAAAAGCTATTTCTTAACTTTTTAACTTTTATATTACCTAAGTAGTTTTAAGGTATGATACACTACAAATAGAATAGATTTAGAATTTAAATAGCATGCTTTTGCTGTGCTTTTTTAAAAATTTATTTACATTTCAAGTTTTATCCCCTTACCCAGTTTCCCCCTTCCCAAAATCTCCCTATCCCATCCCCCATCCCCCTGCTTCTATGAGAGTGTTCCTCCACCCACCAATCCACTCCTGCCTCCCTGCCCTCAATTCCCCTACATGGGGCATCTATTGAGCCTTCATAAGACCAAGGACCTCTCTTCCCAGTGATGCCTGACAAGGCTGTCCTCTGCTTCATATGCAGCTGGAGGCATGTGTACTCCTTGGCTCATGGCTTAGTCCCTGGGAGCTCTGGGGTGGGCGGAGTCTGGTAGGTTGGTATTGTTCTTCCTAATGGGGCTGCAAACCCCTTCAGCTCCTTCAGTCCTTTCTCTAACTCCTCCCTCTATTGGGGACCCCACACTCAGTGCAATGGTTGGCTGAGAGCATCCGACTTTGTATTTGTAAGACTCTGGCAGGGCCTCTCAAGAGACAGCCATATCAGGCTTCTTTCAGCAAGCATTTCTTAGCATCCACAATAGTGTCAGAGTTTGGCGACTGTATCTGGGATGAATCCCCAGGTGGGACAGTCTCTGGATGGCCTTTCCTTCAGTCTCTGCTCAGTACTTTGTCTCCATATTTGCTCCCATGACTATTTTGTTCCCCTTTCTAAGAAGGACCAAAGCACCTGTACTGGCTGGTTTGTGTGTCAACTTGACACAGGCTGGAGTTATCACAGAGAAGGGAGCTTCAGTTGGGAAAGTGCCTCCATGAGATCCAGCTGTGGGGCATTTTCTCAATTAGTGATCAGGGGGGTAGAGCCCCTTGTGGGTGGTGCTATCTCTGGGCTAGAAGTCTTGGGTTTATAAGAGAGCAGGCTGAGCAAGCCAGGAGAAGCAAGCCAGTAAGGAACAATCTCTCGATGGCCTCTGCATCAGCTCCTGCTTCCTGACCTGTTTGAGTTCCAGTCCTAACTTCCTCTGGTGATCAACAGCCATGTGGAAGTAAGCTGAATAAACCCTTTCCTCCCCAACTTGCTTCATGGTCATGATGTTTGTGCAGGAATAGAAACCCTGACTAAGACAGCACCCACACTTTGGTCTTCCTTCTTCTTGAGCTTCATGTGGTCTGTGAATTGTATCTTGGGCATTCCGAGCTTTTGGGCTAATATCCACTTATCAGTGAGTGCATACCATGTGTATTCTTTTGTGATTGGGTTACCTCACTTAGGATGATATTTTCTAGTTCCGTCCATTTGCCTAAGAATTTAATGAATTCTTCATTTTTGATAGCTGAGTAGTACTCCATTGTGTAAATGTATCATATTTTCTGTATCCATTCTTTGGTTGAGGGACATCTGGTTTCTTTCCAGCTTCTGCTATTATAAATAAGGCTGCTATGAACATAGTGGAGCATATATCCTTGCTTATGTTGGTATACCTTTTGGGTATATGCCCAGGAGTGGTATAGCTGGGTCCTCAGGTAGTACTATGTCCAATTTTCTGAGGAACTGCCAGACTGACTTCCAGAGTGGTTATACCAGCTTGCAATTCCACCAACAATGGAGGAGTGTTCTTCCTCCACATCCTCAACAGCATCTGCTGTTACCTGAGTTTTTGACCTTAGCCATTCTGACTGGTGTGAGATGGAATCTCAGGGTTGTTTTGATTTGCATTTCCCTGAAGACTAAGGATGTCGAACATTTCTTTAGGTGCTTCTCAGCTCTTCAAGTTTCCTCAGTTAAGAATTCTCTGTTTAGCTCTGTTCCCCATTTTTTAATAGAGTTATTTGGTTCTCTGGAGTCTAACTTCTTGAGTTCTTTGTATATATTGGATATTAGCCCTCTATCAGATGTAGGATTGGTAAAGATCTTTTCCCAGTCAGGTTGGTTGCCATTTTGTTCTATTGACAGTGTCCTTTGCCTTATAGAAGCTTTGCAATTGTCTGAGGTCCCATTTGTCAATTCTTGATCTTAGAGCATAAGCCATTGTTGTTCTGTTCAGGAACTTTCCCCCTGTGCCCATGTGTTCTAGACTTTTCCCCACTTTCTTTTCTATTATTTTCAGTGTATCTGGTTTTATGTGGAGGCCCTTGAGCCACCTGGATTACATTGTTTGTGACTATTGTGAAGTGTGTCATTTCCCTAATTTCTTTCTCGGCCTGTTTATTCTTTGAGTATAGGAAGGCTACTGATTTGTTTGAGTTAATTTTATACCTGGCCACTTTACTGAAGTTGTTTATCAGCTGTAGGACTTCTCTGGTGGAGTTTTTGGGGTCACATAAGTATACTATCATATCATCTGCAAATAGTGATATTTTGACTCCTTCCTTTCCAATTTGTATCCCTTTTACCTCCTTTTGTTCTCTCATTGCTTTAGCTAGAACTTTAAGTACTATATTGAATAAATAGAGGCGGGGGCAGCCTTTTCTATTCCCTGATTTTAGCGGGATTGCTTCAAGTTTCTCTCCATTTAGTTTGATGTTGGCTACTGGTTTGCTGTATATTGCTTTTACTATGTTTAGGTATGAGCCTTGAGTTCCTGATCTTTCCAAGACTTTTACCATGAAGGGATGTTGACTTTAGTTGAATGCGTTTTCAACATCTAAGGAAATGATCATGTGTTTTTCCCCCCCCTTTGGGGTTGTTTATGTAGTGGATTACATTGATGGATTTCTGTATATTGAACCATCCCTGCATCCCTGGGGTGAAGCCTACTTGATCATGGTGAACGATCAAAATTGTTTTGATGTGTTCTTGGATTCGGTTTGCAAGAATTTTATTGAGTAAGGGAAATTGGTCTGAAGTTCTCTTTCTTTGTTGGGTTTTTCTGTGGTATTGGTATCAGCGTAACTGTGACTTCATATAATGAATTGGGTACTATTCCTTCCCTTTCTATGTTGTAGAATAGTTTGAAGAGGATTGGTATTAGGTCTTCTTTGAAGGTCTGATAGAATTCTGCACTAAATCCACCTGGTCCAGGGCTTTTTTCAGTTTGGAGACTTTTACTGACTGCTTCTATTTCCTTAGGGCTTATGGGACTCTTTAGAAGGTTTATTTGATCCTGTTTTAACTTTGGCACCTGGACTCTGTCTAGAAAATTGTCCATTTCATCCAGATTTTCCAGTTTTGTTAAATATAAGCCTTTGTAGTAGGATCTGATGATTTATTGAATTTCCTCAGTTTCTGTTGTTATATATTCCTTTTCATTTCTGATTTTATTAATTTGGATACTGTCTCTGGGCCCTCTGGTAAGTCTGGTGAAGGGTTTATCTATCTCGTTGATTTTCTCAAAGAACCAGCTCCTGGTTTGGTTGATTCTTTGTATAGTTCTTTCTCTTTCTACTGAGTAGATTTCAGCCCTGAGTTTGATTATTTCCTGCAGTCTACTCCTCATGGGTGTATTTGCTTCTTTTTGTTCTAGAGCTTTCAGGCGTGCTGTTAAACTGCTAGTGTATAGTTTTTCCAGTTTCTTTTTGGAGGCACACAGAGCTATGACTTTTCCTCTTAGCATTGCTTTCATTATGTCCCATAGGTTTGGGTATGTTGTACCTTCATTTTGGTAAATTCTAAAAAGTCTTTAATTTCTTTATTTCTTCCTTCACCAAGTTATCATTGAGTAGAGCATTGTTCAGCTTCCATGTGTATGTGGGCTTTCTGTTGCTTTTGTTGCTATTGAAGACCAGCCTTAAACCCGAAGTGATCTGTTAGGAGCCATGTTATTATTCAATCTTCTTATATCTGTTGAGGTCTGATTTTTGACTAACTATATGGTCAGTTTTGGAGAAGTTATCATGAGTTGCTGAAAAGAAGATATATTCTTTTGCTTTAGGATGAAATGTTCTATAGATAGCTGTTAAATACATTTGGTCCATAACTTCTGTTAGTTTCAATGTTTCTATTTAGTTTCTATTTCCATGATCTGTCCATTGCTGAGAGTAGGGTGTTGAAGTCTCCCACTATTATTGTGTGGGGTACAATGGGTGCTTTAAACTTTAGTAAAATTTCTTCTATGAATGTGGGTGCCCTTGTATTTGGAGCATAGATGTTAAGAATTGAGAGTTCTTCTTGGTAGATTTTTCCTTTGATAAGTATGAAGTGTCCTTCCTTATCTTATTTGAACTTTTCATTTCAAGTCAATTTTATCCAATATTAGAATGACTACTCCAGCTTGTTTCTTGGGACCATTTGCTTAGAAAATTGTTTTCCAGACCTTTACTTTGAGGTAGTGTCTGTCTTTGACACTGAGGTGTATTTCCTGTATGCAGCAAAATGCTGGGTCCTATTTATATATCCAGTCTGTTAGTCTATGTCTTTTTATTGAGAAATTAAGTCCATTGATGTTAAGAGATATTAGGAATAGGAATTGTTGCTTCCTGTTATTTTTATGTTTATGTGGCTATTATGTTAGGGCTTGTTGAAAGATTACTTTCTTGCTTTTTCTAGGGTGTAGTTTCCCTCCTTGTGTTAGTGTTTTCCATCTATTATCCTTTGTAGAGCTGGATTTGTTGAAAGGTAATGTGTAAATTTGGTTTTGTCATAGAATATCTTGGTTTCTCCATCTATGGTAATTGAGTGTTTTGCTGGGTATAGTAGTCTGGGCTGGCATATGTGTTCTTGTAGGGTCTGTATGAGATATGCCCAAGCTCTTCTACCTTTCATAGTCTCTGAGGAGAAGTCTGGTGTAATTCTGATAGGTCTACCTTTATATGTTACTTGACCTTTTTCCCTAACTGCTTTTAAAATTTTTGTTTGTTTAGTGCATTTGGTGTTTTGAATATTATGTGATGAGAGGAATTTCTTTTCTGGTCCCATCTATTTGGAATTCTGTATGCTTCTTATATGCTTATGTGCATCTCTTTCTTTAGGTTAGGGACGTTTTCTTCTATAATTTTGTTGAAGATATTTACTGGCCCTTTAAGTTTGAAATCTTTACTCTCTTCTATACCTATTATTCTTAGATTTGGTCTTCTCGTCATGTCATGGATTTCATGGATGTTTTGGGTTAGGAGATTTTTTAATTTTGCACTTTCTTTGACTGTGTCAATGTTTTCTATGGTATCTTCTGCCCCTGAGATTCTCTCTTTTATCTCTTGTATTCTGTTGCTGATGCTTGCATCTATGACTCCTGATCTCTTTCCTAGGTTTTTTAACTCCAGGGTTGTCTCCCTTTGTGATTTCTTTTTCCATTTTTAAATCCTGGATGGCTTTGTTCAATTCCTTTACCTGTTTGTGTTTTTCTATAATTCTTTAAGGGATTTTTGTGTTTCCTCTTTAAGGGCTTCTAGCTCATTGCCTGTGTTCTCTTGTATTTCTTTAAGGGAGTTTTTTTTTTATATCCTTCTTAGAATCCTCTATCATCATTATGAGATGTGATTTTAAATCAGAGTCTTGCTTTTCTGGTGTGTTAGGGTATCCAGGGCTCGATGTTGTGGGAGAATTAGGTTCTAATGGTGCCAAGTAGCCTTGGTTTCTGTTGCTTATATTCTTACTCTTGCTCCTACCTTTCACCATCTGGTTATCTCTGGTGTTAGCTGGTCTTGCTGTCTCTGACTGTGGCTTTCCCTCCTACAAGCCTCCATGTCAGTACTTCTGGGAGACCAGTTCTCTCAGGGAGGAATTTGGTAACGAAGAGCTGTGGTACAGGGTTAGCTCTGGGGTGCAGACAGAAACCAGAAGGATCTGTCCCTGGCTATTCCTTGGTTCATGTTCCTGATGGCTCTGGGAGTGTCCCTCTTGGGCCAGGAATTTGAACAGAAGTGGTGGTCTTACCTGTGCTAGCAAGTGTGTCTGCTCTCCTGGGAGACCAGCTCTCTTCTAGTGGTATTTAGGTATGGAGCCTTGTGGCAGAGGGTCAGCTCCTGTCCCAGGATGCTCCTAGGTTTCTGTGTTCCGAGGGTTCCAGGGAGGGACCCTATGAGCAGCAGGCCTGCATTCACAGGCGTGTCTGCACTCCTGGGAGGCTAGCTCTCTCCTGGCACTATTTGGAGCACCATTTTACCGTACTTTTAAAATTGTTTTGTTCTCTCTCTCTCTCTCTCTCTCTCTCTCTCTCTCTCTCTCTCTCTCAAAGGAGTTCTCCTGCTGACCGTCCTGGAACTCATTCTATAGACCAGGCCGGCCTTGAACACAGAGATCTGCCTATCTCTGCCTTTCTAGTGTTGAGATTAAAGGTGTGTGCCACCACCCTCTGGGTTATTTTTCATTTTTTAATTTATTTTGTATATATGAGTATTTGTTTGTATATGTCTGTGCACTGTGTGTGCCAGATGCCCACAGAATCCAGAAGAGGATGTTAGGATCACCTGGGACTGGAGTTACATGTGGTTATAAGCAGCTGTTGACAAGGGTGCTGAGAATCAAACCTGGGTCCCCTGGAAGACCAGTTAGAGCTCTTGACCACTGAGACATCTGTCCAGACACTATGGCCTTCCCAGCCTTGAGCAGGCCTTTCCCAGCCTTGAGTAGGCTGAACAGACCTTGAACGCTTGCCACAATGGACCTTATAGACTTTAATGGAGTCACCTGCCTTGGTTGTACGTGCCTTAGGTGGAGTCATCTGTCTTGATTGCATGTGCAACTTCCTACAGGTACTTAGAAGAATAGACTGCCTGTTGACCTTGCTTTGCAACATAATCCAGCTGAAACAAAGGGTGGCTCTGTGGGCTTTCCCTATATAAATGCAGTGCTGAATATTAAGCTTGGAGTCTTGATCAGAACCTTTTCTTGTTCTTCTCTCACCCCCTGCCTCTTTCATTTCCAGCCCCCCTTTCAGGTAAAGCCAGTTCATCCATGGCTGTTGGACAGCTACAGGTGGTGCCTGAACAAGGGGCCTGAAAATGAGGACCCGCTGAGAAACAATGTCTTGGGTGGAGCTCCACAGAAAATGGAAGAAAAAGTAACAGTATCCTGCATGGTAAGCAGTGAACAGCATTAATGCTAGCACTGGTTGTAGTTTATCTTTTGGAAGTGCATTTGAGGGGATACAGGCTAGGCTGAAGAGGGGTTAACCTGAGGCTGCCGACTTCCCCTAGGGGTGACAGTGCAATGGGGTAGAGGAATACTAGTCATTTGTCTGCAGCCTAAAAGAGCTGCTTCAGGTGAGAAGAACAGGGTTTAAAAACAGATGTTAGAAAAATTCTTAACTCAAGTAGATTTATGCTGTCCATAGTTCCCAGAAGTAGGAATGGTAAATATACAAATGAAAGAATTAGTTAGACAAGTTGAGGAGGAATTGGGAAAGTTAGAAAAGAAGAGCACTGGGAAGCAACTATCAGTAGCTGCCGCTGTGTCTCCTAAAAAAGATGAAGAGTTAGACCTTAGACGTGAGAGAGAGAGAGAGAGAGAGAGAGAGAGAGAGAGAGAGAGAGAGAATAGGTTTCAGAAAAGCAGTTGTCCCTGTCTGGGATGTGTTAGCAAAACAGAAGGAAAATGGATATAAGCTATTTCAGAGCTCTCCTATGGACAGGAGGAAATTGGGAGACGTCCTGCTTCCTCTCTGGCTTCTACTGGAGATATTCTTAGTTCTGGTTCTGGGTCTCTTAGGTAGGATATCCAGGTCCCTTTGGGACTTCAAGTTCTCTTCCCTCTTTTGTTTGGTCTAAATATATGTGTGTAGCCACTTCATTTTGTTTCTGACTGATTTTAAAAGTATAAATATGTTCTTCATGTCTTGATTATAGAGTATTGGCTTATAAGTTATTGGGTATGATTAAAAATTTGTAACATTGGTAATAGAAACTCAGGTTAAAACTGATAACTCAGGGTTGGAGTCATTCTAAACAACAACACATGGCATGAGCCAACCAAGGAAAACCGGTCTCTAAAGATACTTCTAAATTGGGATAATATTTTATGTAATTCTTATCCTAGAAATTAGACTTATAAAGGATGGGATTTAAAACAATGTCTCTTTAATGTGGTATTAAAACCTGCACTGTCAGCCCGGCGTGGTGGTACACGCCTTTAATCCCAGCACTTGGGAGGCAGGGGCAGGCAGATTTCTGAGTTCGAGGCCAGCCTGGTCTACAGAGTGAGTCCAGGACAGCCAGGGCTATACAGAGAAACCCTGTCTTGAAAAAAAAACAAAAACAACAACAACAACAACAACAACAACAGCAACAACAAAAACCTGCGTTGTCATGCATTTATATATAAGAACTGGCAGCCAAACTTTGTAATGTGAAAGTAATGCTCTTGGTATTGATTTTAAAGAGAATTGATTATTTAAAACTGGGTTTTATTTTCCAAGATTATGAGGATGCTCTAATGTTGCAAAAGAAACTTTAAAATATAGTTAAACTGCCAATGTTTCATTAACTGCAGTTTACAATTTAATCACAAGCTCAAGATTTTTAACTCATCCATATTTGTAATTAAGAAAAAAATCAAGCAAGTGGAGATTATTGCAAGAGTAATAAAAGTTAAAAACAGGTGTAGCAAAGTACAGGCCTGCTGTCCCCTTTACACAAGCTTCATTGGATACAGTGGTAGAAGCAAATTTAACACCCCCCCCCCAAGATTGGAAAGGAGATCTCAGTGGGAGTTTACCTAACATCAAACACGGTCCCAATGAACTGCTAAAAGCAGTTGGTAGAATTTTTGAGACCCTCAGGCAGGAGTTCCTTTTGTTACACAATTGGCTTTTGAGAATGGTAATGCAGCCTGTGGTGTCACCATCTGGCCATACAAAGCCAAGACAGACTTATCTGGATATGTCCATCTTTGTGCAGAAATTGGACCCTCATACAATCAGGATCCGGCTAAGGCTGCTGCCTTGCAGGGAACTACAGTACCAGCAATGCTTTCACAGCACTGAGGTGATAAGGAATGTTTTAGGTATGGGAGCATAAGCCATTTTAGGAAAGACTGTCCAAAAAATAGAGGCATAAACAGGTTCCCCTGGAATCTGCCCTCGGTGCAGGAAGGGATATCACTGGGCCAATGAATCTAAATCTCAACCTGATAAACAAAGCTGTTCCTTGTCAGGAAATGGGAGGAGGGGTCAGCCTCAGACCCAAGGCACCCAGAACAGGCAGCTTTTGGGGCCATGAAGCTGATTCCTAGACAAGAAAATCCATTTCTGAACTAATCAGAGCAACTCCAGGAAGCACAGGATTGGACCTTAGTTCCACCACCTACACAGTACGACCCCAGAAATAAGAGTACAAACAAACCCTGCCTACAGGAGTTTTGGGGCCTAGCCTCCGGGACCTGAGGTTACTTTTAGGTCAAAGCAGCACTATTATAAAAGGATTACAGATCTATTCAGGAGCTATAGATAATGATTATGCAGGAGAAATTAGAATTATGGCTGCTTCCCCTCCATGGCATTATAGCTGTGTTTGCTGATGAAAGAAATGCTCAACGTATTTTAGTTCCTTTCCATCTGCTACCCTCCAAGTTTGTTAAGAGTAAGAGATGACAAGGTGGCTTTGGTTCCTCTGATGTGTACTGGGTTCAATCTATTACTAATAAGAGACCTAACTTTAAATTACTAACTGAAGAAAAAAAGCTTTGAAGGATTAATAGACACTGGAGCTAATGTGCTCACACACTCCAAGGGTTCGGTTATTCCATTAATCCAAAACAAAGTTCAAACTTAAAATTTATGAAAGGTTAATGAAATTAGAACTTATGGGAGTATTACAACCTGGCTTACCTACTCCAGCTGCCATTCCAAAAAATAGGTATAAAATTATTATAGATTTAAAAGATTGTTTTTATACTATTCCTTTGCATCTTAGTGGTTATAATAGGTTTACATTTAGTGTGTCTTCTAGTAATTTTGAATAACCCATGAAGTGATATCATTAAAAAGTTTTGCTTCAGCCAGGCTATGGTGGCGCACGCCTTTAATTCTAGCACTTGGGAGGTAGAGGCAGATAAATCTCTGAGTTTGAGGCCAGCCTGGTCTACAGAGTGAATTCCAGGACAGCCTAGGATACACAGAGAAGCCCTGTCTTGAAAAAAGAAAAAGAAAAAAAGTTTTCCCTCAAAGAATGGCTAATAGCCCTAAATTACATCAAAAATTTGTTTCTGCTTCAATACATGAGGTTAGGACTTTGAATGCTTTAGTGTATATTATTCATTATGTGGATATTTTACTAGTTGATGCCTCTGAAGGAGTTTTAGTACAAGCCTCTGCTCTTCTTATACAACAAGCTTTAAAATTTGGGGGAGTAGTTGTTGCTACAGAAAAGTTTCAAAGACAATATCTTTTTCAGTATTTGGGACATCAGTTACATACTAAACAAACTGTGGCACAAAATTTTCAAATAAGAAAAGATAGTTTACTTGCTTTAAATGATTTTCAAAAGCTGTTAGGAGATGTTAATTAGCTAAGACCTCACCTTAAGCTTGCCACAAGAGAACTTAAAACTCTGTTTGATATTCTCAATGGGAATGCAATCCTAATTCCCCTGGACAATTAACTGTATGAGGGACAAATAGCTTTATAGAAAGTAAAGGAAGCTATTAGCTAACAACACATACATTACATAGACTATGATCGATTGTTGGCTGTTTCACAGCAGTCCTTTGGCAAAGGGGACCATTAATGTGGATTCATCTTTCTTCATCTCCAAGTAAAGTTTGAACACACTATTATGGAGCTGTTGCTGTGATAATACAGAATTGTAGGATAGAGTCACGAAAGTGTTTTGGAAATATGTCTTAAAATGTCTTAAGAACCTGATGAAATATTTATTCCTTTTTTCAAACAGCAATTAAATTGGTTGTTGCAGAATACTGATATTTGACCTACTGCATGGCAAACTTTTTAGGCAAATTTGATAATCATTATCCAAAAGGCAAGGTGTTAGAATCTGCCTCTATACATACTTTTGTATTTCCTGTAAATTTGCGCATGCAGCCGATAAAGAATGCATTTACTGTATTTATAAGCAGCTCGTCTAATGGGAGAGAAACATTTGTGACTGGATCACATGTTTATTCTCTCGAGTTCCACCCTCCTGCTTCACAAATAATTGAATTAAGTGCTGTAGCCACTGTTTTGAAATGTTGAAAAAAAATCAAGCTTTTAATTTGTATAATGATAGGCAATATATAGCACACTGTTTACAATTGCTTGAAATATCTTTTTTAGATACT
>JADRCD010160583.1:2923-17727 GCA_019843815.1 Montemys delectorum
ATTAATATAGTAAAAATGGCCATCTTACCGAAGGCAATCTACAGATTCAATGCAATTCCCATCAAAATTCCAACTCAATTCTTCACAGACTTAGAAAGAGCAATTTGCAAATTCATCTGGAATAACAAAAGACCCAGGATAGCCAAAACTATTCTCAACAATAAAGGAACCTCTGGTGGAATCACAATCCTGGACCTTAAGCTGTACTACAGAGCAATTGTGATAAAAACTGCATGGTATTGGTACAATGACAGGCAGGTAGACCAATGGAACAGAATTGAAGACCCAGAAATGAACCCACGCACCTATGGTCACTTGATCTTTGACAAAGGAGCTAAAACTATACGGTGAAAAAAAGACAGCATTTTCAACAGATGGTGCTGGCTCAACTGGCGGTTAGCATGTAGAAAAATGCAAATCGACCCATTCCTATCTCCTTGTACAAAGCTCAAGTCCAAGTGGATCAGGGACCTCCACATCAAACCAGATATATTGAAACTAATAGAAAGGAAAGTGGGGAAGAACCTCGAGCAAATAGGTACAGGGGAAAATTTCCTGAAGAGAACGCCAATAGCTTCTGCTCTAAGATCAAGAATTGACAAATGGGACCTCATAAAGTTGCAAAGTTTCTGTAAGGCAAAAGACACTGTCAATAGGACAAAACAGCAACCAACAAATTGGGAAAAGATCTTTACCAACCCTATATCTGATAGAGGGCTAATATCCAATGTATACAAAGAACTCAAGAAGTTAGACTCCAGAGAATCAAATAACCTTATTTAAAAATGGGGTACAGAGTTAAACAAAGAACTCTCAACTGATGAACACCAAATGGCTGAGAAGCACCTAAAGAAATGTTCAACATCCTTAGTCATCAGGGAAATGCAAATCAAAACAACTCTGAGATTCCACCTCACACCAGTCAGATTGGCTAGGATAAAAGACTCAGGTGACAGCACACTCGGGAGAGGTTATGGAGAAAGAGGAACACTACTTCATTGCTGGTGGGACTGCAAACTGGTACAACCACTCTGGAAATCAGTGTGGCAGTTCCTCCAGAAATTGGACATAGTTCTACTGGAGGACCCAGCTATATCACTCCTAGGCATATACCCAGAAGATGCTCCAACATGTAATAAGGGCACATGTTCCACCATGTTCATAGCAGCCTTATTTATAATAGCCAGAAACTGGAAACAACCCAGACGTCCCTCAACAGAGGAATGGATACAGAAAGTGTGATACATCTACACAATGGAGTACTACTCAGCTATTAAAAACAATGAATGCATGAAATTCTTAGGGAAATGGATAGATCTGGAGAATATCATCCTGAGTGAGGTAACCCAATCACAAAAGAACACACATGGTATGCACTCTCTGATAAGTGGTTATTAGCCCAGAAGTTCGGAATACAGGAAGAACAACCCACAAACCACAAGAAATGCAAGAAGAAGGAAGACCAAAAGGTGGACATTTCATTCCCTCTTAAAAGGGGGAACCAAATACCCACAGAAGGAGTTGAAGAGATTAACTATGGAGCAGAGACTGAAGGAAGGACAAGCCAGCCTAAATATAGCTATCTCCTGAGAGGCTCTGACAATACCTGACTAATACAGATGTAGAGGCTCACACCCATCCATTGAACTGAGTTCACGGTAACCAATGAAGGAGTTAGAGAAAGGACCCAAGGAGCTGAAGGGTTTGCAGCCCCTTAGGACGAACAACAATATGAACTAACTAGTACCCTCAGAGCTCCCAGGGACCCAACCACCAATCAAGGACTATACATGGTGGGACTGAATGTTCTGGCAGCATGCATATAGTAGAGGATTGCAAATTTGATCATCAATAGGAGAAATGGACCTCGGCCTTGTGAAGGTTTTGTGCCCCAGTGTAGGGGAATGCCAGGGCTAATAAGAGGGAGAGGGTGGGGTGGCAGGCAGGGGGAGGGGGGAGGCAAAAGGGGTTTGTTCTTGTTGTTTTTGTTTGTTTGTTTGTTTGTTTTTTGGAGGGGAAACTGGGAAAGGAGAAATTTACATGTAAATAAAGAAAAGACCTAATTAAAAAAAAGAAAGAAAGAAAGAAAAAATTTAGGTTTAAATGTTTGATGCACTTAAACACACCAAACACACCACATATGCTGATACGAGAGCATCTTCTATTGAGCAGAATTCGCCCTGAGAGTCTCGGCCTGTCTCAGCACCCACATGGAGGTCAATTTTCCCAAAATGCACCTCCAAAAAAGACTGCAGTCAGTTTTAAGAAATTATAAAAAATAAAACCACATGTATATTCTTTAGGGGGAAAAAAGGAAACGCTTTAGAGATATCAACAGCAGCATGCCCTATGACTAGTTACTTCACGTTCTTTTTGCAACAGCCATGTAATCATATCTTTTTGTTGCCATAAAGTACCCAGACATGTGTTTATAACTTGAAACCTTATGTCTACAGCAACACCCATTCTAAATAATTATATTACAGTTCTGACGACGACGAAGCCTGGTTTTCTAAGTCAATTGACTGGGATTTCAAACATGTAGGGAGACGGTGCTTTGTACTTCTTTCATTCCCTACATGCATAACAAATTATGCAAAAACATAATAAAAGGGGGAGAAGAGATGGTAGGAGGGTGGTGGGGACAGTTAGGAAAGCAGTTAGCGGCTGTGGTGATTTCAGTGAGAATGGCTCCCAGAGGCTCACAGATTTGAATGCTCGGTCACTAGGAACGTTGCAAGGATCAGGAGGTGTGGCCTTGTTGGAGGAAGTTTGTCACTGGGGCTGGGCTTTGAGCTTTCAAATGCCCATGGCAAGCAGAGTCTCTCTATCTCCAGATCAGCATGTAGCTTTCAGCTACTTCTCCAGAAGTAACGGCTTACACGCTGCCATCCCACCGTGATGACAATGGATTAAACCTCTGGAACTTCAAGAAAGCCCCAGTTACATGCTTTCTTGTATAAGAGTTGCATTAGTTGTGATGTTTCTTCAGAGTAATAATACTGGGTCAGACAGTGGGTGAATATGTTCAAAATACATAACATAAAATTCTCAAAGGATAAAAATACAAATACTGCTTAAAAAAAAGAAAAACCTTAAGCTCACTGAAAAAATGTCAAAATGTTACTGACTGAAAGTTAGCAATGTCGTTTTCTACTGTAAGTTATTACCATCTACTTGTCAAAAACAGAGGGAAAAGAATAGTTTGACCCTTTTTAGACATTGTCTAAATCTCTAACTTGACATTTTAGGTCATCGTACCATTCTTCTCCCCACACTCCATCTGTTCTGCCCAAGGAAAAGCTGTATGCTCTTAAAAAGGTCACAGACAGTGTATTTTGTTCCAGAAATATGACGGATGTTAACTGAACACAGTTTATGCTTCGTGTATAAGAACACTATGATCGGAAAGGCTGAACGGTGAGTGTGCCAGGGACAGAGGGTTCTTACTGCTCTCCAGTCTCCAGCATCCATGCCAGGCAGCCTACAACTTCCTGCACTTCCAGATGCAGGAGATCTGACGTCCTCTTCTGATACTCCAAAGGCACCTGCACACTCATGCGCGTAGACACATACACAAAGAAATCTAAAACAAATGGAAACCCTTTTTCTTGTATTTTGTTTAGCTAATTTCTTATTAATTAATTGTGGGGTGTGTGTGTGTGTGTGTGTGTGTGTGTGTGTGGTGTGTGTATTGGGCATGTGGACGTCAAAGAACAACTCTCTGGAACGAGTTCTCTCCTGCCCTCTTGTGGATCCAATATCAAATGCTGTCTGACCACAGGTACCTTGGTCCGCTGAGCAATTCTGCCAGTTCTTGGTTTTGTTGTTTGTTTGTTACTACCTGCGGTCATCAGTATGTAGGATGGTACCTAACACATAGTGGGCATTTCCATAGAATATGCTGAATGAATTAATTTCTTCAGTTAGGAACAGGAAAATATAGAGAAGACTTTGAAAACTGCAAGAGAAAGAAGGTAAAAAAAATCTAATACTACAAAAGATCATAATGAACCAATTATTAATTTTTTAAATAAAATCGTTTCACACATTAGTTTTTACACTGGAGATAACAAGTAATTCTGTTCAATTTCCCCTAACTTATAAAAACTCAATTACATAAATGCTATTCAGAAACACTCAAATGAACCATTCAAAAGGGATTCGAGCTTTCCAGAAAACAACTTTCCTTTCAACTCAGCATGCCTGTAGGATGTAGGACGGCAGCAGCGTACCTAGCTTAAAGAATTCACGAATGTTGGGACTTGGACTAAAACAAAAAGTTTTCTGATTCTAGGCTGTAAAGTCTTTCTATACATAAGGGTTTTCTGCCACCAAGTGGAAGATTGTAAAATTACACATAATTTAAAAACTACATGCCTAGAGCTATTCGTGTAGCCTCGGGTTCAAATATAAATCGTTAAATCCAGTTATAAACCACCTCAAAGCAAATGTTAAATTCCGTGTAACCTGTGGGCTGTTCCATCTCTCTTCTTCTTGAAGAAAATGGCATTGACTGCACCATAAGGAAACCACATGGCCAGCAGTCAGTTTCAGCTTTCCTCCATATCACTCTTTAAACATTCTTATTTCTCCCTGCGTCAGGGAGAAATAAGAATATTATACTACTCAATAAATAAAAAGAATATTATACTACTCAAACTTGTTCTTAATAAATGGAAATTCAGATCTCTGGTAGCAGGCCTTTTTTTTAATCAGGTTTGTTTTATTTTATGTGTATGAATTTGGTTTTGTGTGTGTGTGTGTGTGTGTGTGTGTCCCTGTGTGTGTGTGTGTCCCTGTGTGTGTGTGTCTGTGTGTGTGTGTGTGTACTGTCTGTATTTCTGGTGCTTTTACTCAAAGAATCAGAAGTAACATTATATCCCTTAGAACTGGAGTTACAGATGGCTGTGAACTGCCATGTGGGTGCTGAGAATCAAACCTGGATCCTCTGGAAGAGAAACCAATGCTCTTCACCACTGGGCCAGCTCTCCAGCCCCTGTGGTACCAGTTTTTATAAAGACCAAGCGTGGATTAATTGCCACATAGCAAGACACCAAACACTGAGCTAGCCAGGAATTGAAGTGTTCTGCATTCTCGTATTTATGAAATACCATTTAAGAAGTTAGGCCTTGATGTGAGTTCTCGATTTTTATAAATACTGTAGTAAATTCACCTGACTGGCTGGCTTTTGTGCAACTTGGACATCAGTATAGTCACTGACTTTTCTCCTAAGGCAGTGATTCTTAACTTGTGGCTCAAGACCTCTTGAGGGTTAAACAAGCCTTTCACTGGGATGGCACACATCACACATCGTGCATATCAGATATTTATATTAGGATTCATAACTGTGCCAGAATTTACAGTTATTAAAAATAATGTTACAGTTGGGGTCATGACAACATGAGGAACTGCATTAAAGGGTCACAGCATCAGGAAGGTTGAGGACGACTGCCCTAAGGGAAGAATGGCTTACTGAGCGTATGTTATAGATGACACAAGCAAAGCATTGTTCTTGTCCCGACAGAACCATCAGATCCTGATGACAAAGCATACACACAATTACAACACAACGTTGGAAGCAGTAAAGACCAAAGAAAAGTAGAGCTGTCAGAAATTAGAAGACCGAGATCTCTGATGGTCATTGGAAAATGTAAGAAAGGCAGCAAAGGATCGTAGAATTTGGGGATGTTTTGAAGCCACTGTAGACTCTGGTTATGTAGAAGAATCATATTATCCAATTGAATAAGTGAGGAACAAAACAACCTGGTCAATTTCAGAGCACAGCTCTCAAATGAATGACCACAGCACAGAATTTATGACAGCCAAGTACTCAGTTGGGATAAGACGTTGCATACTTTTGAATTCCAGGGTCAAGAGAGGTCAATGGGAAAACAGAAGCAGTTCTCAAAAAGGCAGGAGCCTGATCGAAGCCACACTGCTGAAACCGAGTATTACAAGATTCCTTATCGATTTAACAGCAGCGCTAGCAGGACAGCAGCTGGGACACGGATGACAGGTCAGAATTCTGAGACCATGAAAGGAAAGGGAGTCAATAGGATTTTACAACTAGTGAGATATGGAAGGGGAAAAAAACATGGGTAATAAAATTATAATTTGCTTTCCTTTGGACCCTCAAGTCTCTTATTTGTAAACCCTATCTTCTTATTAACCTTCCTACTCCTCATGAGAGGCAAAACCAGTAATGCTCACGATACACTGTACTTAGGGTATGCAAATACTAGCCTACTTAATCTTTAACCTTAGATGCCATGTTGATAGGAACACTGTGGCTTGGAATGGTCCAACTATCCAACAACATACACTAAGTGCCTAACTGTTAACCCATGTTTCCCATCCAAGTACTAACCAGGAAAGAAACTGCTCAGTTTCTGAGATCAGACCTAATCAGGTACGTTTGGGGTAGTCTGGCCATAAACTGTTAAACAATGTCAATCAATGTTAATGTCCATCAATGTTAATCACTGACCTTGAAATTCTCCTCCTCTGCCTTGCAAGTGGCTAGGATACCAGGCTACCAACATACACATATAAGCATAAGGCATGTGTTAATGGACATTAACATTATTGCTATTCCAGTCAATAGCAAACCATTAGTAATTTGGTTTGGGAAAATCTAGAAAGTTATATGAAGATTTCTGACCACAGGAAAGTAATGCCTCTATAGTGCCTTGTTCAAGAGAATTAACTATCTGAACTTTAAATGGGGAGTTAAAAATAATATAGTCCAATAAATGGTAGGCTCCTAGATAAGCCTACAAAATAAAAAAAAAGACAACAACCAAAAAACAAAACTCTACTTAAGGCACACTAGTTCAAAATTTACCATGACAGTTATATGTTATCCTTTTTCATGCTATATCTATTATAGTTATGCTACATTACTGAACAGTTGTAGTTGTCGTGGTGTTGCATGCCTTTAATACCAGCACTTGGGAGCCAAGGGCAGGCTGACCTTTCCATGTTCAAGGCCAGCCAGGTTTACACATCAAGTTCCAGGTCAGCCAGAGCTACATAGAGAAATCCTGTCTCAGAAAAGAAAAAAAGAAAAAAGGAAGAAAGGAGAAAAGGAAGAGGGGGAAGAGAAAAACAGTTGGGCTGGCTGTAGTGGGTAGTAGTAGCACTCAAGAGTCAGAGGCAAGGCTCTATCTTTGAGTCTGAGATCAACCTGGTCTATATAGTAAGTCTATAGGTACACAGTATACAGAGTGAAACCCTATCTTCAAAGAATAAATAAATAAAAGGAATGAAAGGAAGAAAATAGTTGTTTATGATGAATTATATTTCAGTACTCAAACTAAGAGAAGAATAAAGTATCAATATATTCCAAACGCTGGGCTCGAGAGAACTCTCAGTAGTTAAGAGCACTGGCTGCTCTTCCAGAGGTACTGAGTTCAATTCCCAGCAACTACATGGTAGCTCACAACCATCTGTAATGAATTCTGATGCCCTCTTCTGGTATGTCTAAAGACAGCTACAGTATATTCATATACATAAAAATAAATAAACAATCTTTTAAAAATAACTGCAGACTGGATATTAGCCCAGAAGATCGGAATACAAAGTAGAAACCACAAACCACAAGAAACTCAAGAAGAAGGAAGACCAAAGTGTGGATACTTCGTTCCTTCTTAGAAGGAGGTAAAAAATACCCATGGAAGGAGTTGTAGAGACTAACTATGGAGCAGAGACTAAAGGAAGGAGAATTCAGAGACTGTTCCACCTGGGAATCCTTCTCATATTCAGTCATCAAATCTAGACACTATTGTGGATGCCAGCAAGTGCTGGATGACAGGAGCCTGATATAGCTGTCTCCTGAGAGGCTCTGACAGTACTTAACTAATACAGAAGTAGAGGCTCACAGCCATCCATTGGATTGAGTACAGGGTCCCCAATGAAGGAGCTAGAGAAAGGACCCAAGGAGCTGAAGGGTTTGCAGTCCCTCAGGAGGAACAACAATAAACTAACCAGTACACTCAGAGCTCCCAGGGACTAAAACACCAACCAAAGAGTACACATGGTGGAACTAATGGCTCCAGCAGCATGTGTATAGCACAGGATGGCCAAGTTGGTCATCAATGGGAGGAGAGGCCCTTGGCCCTGTGAAGGTTCTATGCCCCAGTGTAGGGGAATGCCAGGGCCAGTAAGCAGGAGGGGGTTCTGGTGGTGAGCAGGGGGAGGGAGGAGGGAACAGAGGTTTGTTTTAGTTTTTGGTTTTTTTTTTATTTTATTTTATTTTTTTCATTTTTCTTTTTGGAGGAGAACCTGAGAAAGGAGATATTGTAAATAAAGAAAACATCTAATATAAAAAATAACTGCAGACTTAACACAAAATTTAAAAAAAAAAAGAAATTATAAATTCCATCCCTCAGATTCTATTTTCTGGCCCACGACTCCTCCTGTTTTCCCAGAGGCTATGCCAGTACCAGGGATCCTAGACAAGACCCTGTTCTATGACCTATGCTCACCAACTTCCCTTAAGGCACACTCACTGCACCCCATATCTCCTAGGCTCGATTTTCTGGCTGACAACTGCAGCAGAAGACCTCTGCTTTCCTGGAGGCCATGCAGGTTCTAGGGACCTCAGAGGCAACATTGGCACACAAAACTCCAGAGGTCATGCAGGCCACAAACATTTGAGCAGAGACATTCTACTGAACCTGAAGACCTGCTAGTCACTGGAATCCCAGGCTACTGAGCCAGAAGATGAACAAGAAACAGAAACCAAGAGGAGAAATGTCCAAAACCTCCCCATCTAACAAAGATAAACTCAGAAATCAGCACATAAACCTGTAACAACCTCAAAGCCCACATGGCTAGAAGCTACTGTAAAAACACAATCAACAAAAGCCAGGTCCATATGACACCACCAGACTCCAGGTATCCTACTACAGCAAGTCCTGGATATTCCAACACAGCTAAAGCATGAAAAAATCACCTTAAATCCAATCTTATGAATGATATAAACCCTTAAAGGGAAAGTGAATACACTCCTTTAAAAAAAAATACAGGGAAATACAATCAAATAGATAAAAGGAATGAATAAAACCATTCAAGACCCGAAATAGAAGCAAAAAAAAAAAAAAAAAAAAAAAGCTCAAGGAATCCTGGAGATGGAAAACCTAGGTCAGCAAACAGAACTATAGATACAAGTATCACCAACAGAATAAACAGAATACAAGAGATTGAAGAGAGAATCTCAGTTGTAGAAAATACAATAGAAGAAATTAAAAGTTGCTGACACAAAATATCCAGGGAATCTGACACACTATGGAAAAAAAAAAAAAAAGAACTAAAGATAAATAAAAAAAGGAGACAATTCCTAACTCAAAGGACCAGAAAATATTCTCAACTAAATCATAGAAGAAAATTTCTCTAACCTAAGGAAAGAGATGGCAAACCCTGTCTCGAAAAACCAGAAAAAGAGAGAGAGAGAGATGCCTATAAGCATATAAGAAGTTTAGAGAACACCAAAGAGATTGACCAGAGAAGAAAGTCCTCCTGCCACATAATAATTAAAGCACTCATCTACAGAACAAAGAAAGAACATTAAAAGCACCAAGGGAAAAGGGCCAATTAGCATATCAGAATTACACCTGAATTCTCAACAGAGATTCTAAGGATCCTGCAGACTCATAAGAGACTACAGATGCCAGCCCAGACTACTGTATCCATCAAAACTTTCAATCACCATAAATGGAGAAAACAAGATACGCCATACCATGATCAGATTTAAACAAGATCCACCCATGAATCCAGCCCTACAGAAGAAACTAGAAGGAAAAACTCCAACCCAAAGATGGGAACTATACCCTGCAAAAACATAGGGAATATTTTCACACCAGAGAATCCAAGAAGGGTTGGGTCTCACACACACACACACACACAAAACCACTACCAATATTAAAATAACAGGAATTAACAATTATTGGTCATTAATATCTCTCAATTTCAGTGGACTCAATTCCCAAATACAAAGACACAGGCTAACAGAGTGGATGCATAAACAAGATTCATCACTCTGCTGCATAAAAGTAACACACCTCAACTTCAGTGTTAGAGATTACCTCAGCGTAAAGGGCTGGAAAAATAGTTTCTGAGCAAAGAGACCCAAGAAGCAAACTGGTGTAGCCATTATAATATCTAACAAAATAGATGTCTCAAGTAAAATTAATCAAAAGAGATGGGGAAGAACACTTCATACCTTTCAAAGGAAAAAACCATCAAGATTACATCTCGATTCTGAGTATTTATGCTCCAGACAGAAGAGTACCAACATGTGTGAAAGAAACATCACTAAAGTTTAAACCACACATCAAACCTCACACATTAATAGTTGGAGAATGCAACACCCCACTTCACCAATGGACAGGTCATCCAGATAGAAACTAAACAGAGAAATAATGGAACTAATAGACATTATGATTCAAATGAACCTAACATATGTACAGAATATTTCACCTAAACACAAAAGAATATACCTTCTTCTCAGCACCTCACAGAACCTTCTACAAAATTAATGATGTATAGTAAAGCACAAGCAAGTCTCAACAGATACAAGAAAACTGAAATAACTCCCTGTATTGTATCAAACCGCCATGGATTAAAGCCAGACTTCAAGAACAACACAAAAGCCTATAACTCATGGAAACTCAACAACTCTACTCAATGATCACTGGATCAAGGAAGAAATAAAGAAATTAGAGATTTTTCTAGAATTCTATGAAAACAAATGCACAACACACAGATTTATGGGAGACAATGAAATCAGTGTTAAGAGGAAAGATCATAACACTGAGTGCCTTCATTAAAGAAATCAGTGTGATCTCATATTAACAGCGCACTTGGAGGCCCTAGAACAAAAAGAACCAAACACGCCCAAGAGGTACAGAGAGCAGGACGTAATCAAACTGAGGATTGAAATCAATAAAACGAATAAAGAGAACAATACAAAGAATCAAAGAAACTGAAAGTTGCTTCTTTGAGAAAATGAACATGATAGATGAAACCTTTGACCAAAAATATCCAAATTAACAAAACCAGAAATGAGAAGGGAGACATAATGACAGGCACTGATGAAATCCAAAGAATCATTAGGGAATACTTCAAAAACCTAATTGGAAAATAAAAATCAGAAAATCTGGGGGAAAAAAATGGGCAATTTTCTCAACAGATACCACTTAACCAAAGTTAAATGAAGATCAGATAAACAATTTAAATAGACCTAGTAACCCCTAAGAAAATAGAAGCAGTTATTAAAAGTCTCCCAACCAACAAAAAGTCCAGCTCCAGATGGTCTTAGCACAAAATTCTACCAGCCTTTCAAAGAAAACCTAATACCAATAATTGTCAAGTTATTTCACAAAATAGAAACAGAAAAAAAACATTGTCAAATGCGTTTTTATGACACCACAGTCACCCAGATATCTAAACCACACAAAGACTCAACAAAGAAAAAATTTTTCCCTTATGAACACTGATGCAAAAATATTCAATAGAACACTCACAACCCAAATCCAAGAACACATCAAAAAGATCATCCACCATGATCAAGTAGGCTTCACTCCAAAGATGCAGGAATGGTTCAACATACAAAAACCCATCAATGTAATCCACCATATAAACAAACTGAAAGAAAAAAAAGCCACATGATCATCTCACTAGATGCTGAAAAAGCCTTTGAAAGACTCTAATACCCCTTCATGATAAAAATCCTAGCAAGATCAGGGATATAAGTCACATACCTAGACATATTAAAGGCGAAATGCAGCAAGCCTAGAGCCAACATCAAATTAATGGAGAAAAACTTAAAAGCAATTCCACTAAAATGAGGAATAAGAGCAGGTTGTCCATTTCCTCCATACCTATTTAATATAGTTAGTTATTGAAGTTTTTGCTAGAACAATAAGACAACTAAGGAAGACTAAGGGGATACAATTAGAATGGAAGAAGTCAAAGTATCACTGTTCACAGATATGATGGTATAACAAAGTGACCACCAAAATTCTACCAGGGAACTCCTGTAGCTGGTAAACACTATGGTGGTTTGAATATGCCGAGCAAGGAGTGGCATTATTTGGAAGTGTGGCCTTGCTGGAGGATGTGTGTCACTGTGGGCACACATCCTATCTACCTGGAAGCCAGTCTTCTCCTAGCAGCCTTCAGAGAAGACGTAGAACTCTCAGCTCCTCCTGCGTCATGCCTGCCTGATCCTGACAGGCTCATGCCTTGATGATAATGGACTGAACCTCTGAACCTGCAAGCCAGCCCCAATTAAATGTTGTCCTCATAAGAGTTGCCTTGGCCACAGTGTCTGTTCACAGCAGTAAAACAAGTTGGTGGCAGGGACTGGGGTATTTATTGCTGTGATAGTTCTGACCATGTTTTTGTTTGGAAGACTATGGATTTGAGGACTTTGGATTTGGAAAGCAGTAGAATGCTTTATGTAGGGCTTCATGGGTTATCCTAGTAGGAATAGGGAAGACTTTGTGCTGAGAGTGATTTGAACTATGGAAGCCTAGCTCTAGAGGGTCCAGAGAAGAATTTTAATATGTGGCCAGAGACTGTCCTTGTGATCTTTTGGTGAAGAATGTTGTTGCTTTTTGCCATTGTCCAAAGAGTTAGCTTGAAAGCTAAGTTAAAGAGATTCTGATTAATTGCACTGACAAAAGGCAGTTTCAGAAAAGCCTAGCACATACTTTGACCTTTGGATTACTCTCATAAAGAGCTTTTTGATAAAGCATAGCAAGCTTAAAAAGAAAAGAATATAAAAATATGAATCAAGTAATAAGGGGGCACCAGGAAGCGAAATGGAGCTGAATCCTATGTTTAAGGAGATAAACAGATTCAGAGAGTGATGACTTTGGGGCAAGATCTCACAGAGCTAAGCTTAGGTCCAAGCATGATGGTTACACATCCTTTAATCCCAAGACACAGAGGTAAGCAGATCTCTGAGTTCAAGGCCAGCCTGGTATAGAGCAAGTTCCAAGTAGAGAAAAGCTTAAGTCCAGGTACATGCCTATGATCCCAGCATTCAGGAGACAGAGCCATGCAGATCTCTGAGTTCACGGTCAATTTATAGAGCAAGTTCCAGGACAGTGAAGCTTAGGCGGTGAAGAAGTTGGAAAACAGAAAGCTGATGATAATGTAATAAAACAATGGGCCATGTTACAGTCCCAGCAAGCTGCAGAACTTGGCAGTTTGAGCCATGTGACCCTGGCTTTCAAGACCACAATAGAAGGGACTACTGGGACAATTGATTCTAGTTGACTGGAGCCAAGAAATTAGCAGTAATTAAGAAGAGACCAGCATCATTGAGGTGAAATCTTCCGGGAAGTGTTTCTGAGAGCACAGAGGCTGTGTTCCAGAGATAGCCAAGGTTGTCTCTCATGCTATAGCTGGACTTGGTAATGTGTAGGAGTCACCCAGGTCATGCCAGTTTTGAAGGTATGAAAGAGTCATGGAGAGCAGCTGAGGCTTCATACTGTGAGAGGTCAGGGAAAGCCACTGGTGAAGGTGACATTGACACCCAGGACTGAAGGGGTCATGCAAAGAAGCTGATGCTCAGCACCATGAAGAGAGCTTATGAGAAGTTATTGATGAAGCCTAGTTGCAGTGGAAGACCCCAGTGTATTGGAGATGCCAGTACCATGGGATGATCACCAAGAACAGCAACAGCAGTGGAGTGCAGTCAACCAGGGCCTAGCATGCTATAGAAGGCAGAACTGGAGATATGACCCAAGCCCTTTTGTAGGATGCTAGAAGATCATCTGTGGATCCCAGACATTGGAATAAGAAGCTGTAATGTCAAAGTTACCTCGGAGACCCCAAGATGTTTGAGATGTCAGAGCCATGGGATATCTGCTGAGAAAACCTGCCAACAGGGAGAGGAACCAGCCCAGGAGAAAGAAGTTTGTGCCATCAACACAGATGAGAAAGGATTGGAGATGTGAAGACCTCTTTGTCATCAGCCATGGAGATGCAGAGGTTGGTGTTTGCCCAGCTGGTTCCCTGTCTTGCTTTGGAGATTACAGTTAGGAGATTGGATGAATCTCAAGAAAGACTTTAAACTTTGGATTTTCAACACTGTTGAGACTGCTATATACTATGGGGACTTTTGAAGTTGGACTAAATATATTTAGAAATATTTATGTCTAGGTATGGCCCCCAGAGACTCATGTTTGAACAAGCCTATGGGGGCCAGGGAGTGGAATGTCCTGGTTTGAATACCCTTGGCACAAAGATTGGCATGATTAGGAGTTGTGGCCTTGTTGGAGGAAGTCTGTCACTGTGGGCTTGGGCTTTTAGACCCTAGTCCTAGCTGCCTGGAAGCCAGTCTTCTCCAAGCAGGCTTCAGATGAAGATACATAACTCTCAGCTCCTCCTGCACCATGCCTTCTGAGACGCTGCCATCCTCCTGCCTTGATAATAATGGACTGAACCTCTCAACCTGTAAGTCAGTCCCAATTAAATATTGTCCTTATAAGAGTTGCCTTGGTCATGGTAACTGTTCACAGCAGTAAAACCCTAAGATAAACACCATCACTGAAGTGGCTGGACACAAAATTAACTCAAAAAGAAAAAAATCAGTAACCTTCCTATATATAAATGATAAAAGGGTTGAGAGAGAAATTAGGGAAATAACACCCTTCACAATAGCAACAAATAATATAAAATATCTTAGTGTAACTCTAACCAAGCAAGTAAAAGCCTATATAACAAAAAATTTAAGTCACTGAAGAAAGAAATTGAGTAAGATATCAGAAGATGGAAAGATCTCCCAT
>JADRCD010160588.1:0-13639 GCA_019843815.1 Montemys delectorum
ACACACACACACACACACACACACACACACACACACACACAGAGCTGAGGTCCTTGTGGACCCAGTTTCCTGTTTCTTTCCTGTCACATTTGTGCTTTTTTACTTGTTTTTTAAATTTGTTCAAGTAGAGAACTCCACGAGCAATGGTTCTAACCCTGTCCTGTTAACAGTCCCACCTTCCCTACTTCCTCAAATACGTGAATAAAATTTTAAAATATTCCCACACACTCACCCTTGGTGTCGCCTCCAGAGGGTCTGGTGATGAGAGATTTTGAGATGATTTAAAAGTCTCATTTCATCTCAAGAGAAAGAAACTCACCTGCTTCTAGAAAAAGAGAATAAGGACCAACTGTAAACACCCAGCCCTATGAACTCCAGCTCCTAAACCCAGGACCACTGCATGAGTGTGGCACGGGCCGAGAAGGCAGACCACTGCATGAGTGTGGCACGGGCCGAGAAGGCAGACCACTGCGTGAGTGTGGCACGGGCCGAGAAGGCAGACCACTGCGTGAGTGTGGCACAGGCCAAGAAGGCAGACCACTGCATGAGTGTGGCACGGGCCGAGAAGGCAGACCACAGCTAGCACATGATAGACGATTGCACTGGCTTCTTCTTTAACCAGAGCTAGTAACAGCAGCAAGACACTAAATGGAAATAGACTCAAATTGTATGTGACAAGGCTTGCTTCATGAGCCTCAGCGACTTCCTACTAAAGAGATGCTGTTCTACGGTAAGCTGGCTTATCCAGCCATTGTGCCCTTATACCCTCTTTAAAGACAGACGATAGTTTTACGAAGAATGAGCTGCACACAAAATACTATCTGTTTTGGCAAGATACTGAAACACAAACTTGTTTAAAATATTCAAAACCAAACCATCAGATACCACTACTTCTTACAACCCGAACAAGTGACAGGTAAAGCTCTCTTTTGAACAAGTTATTTACATAGAAAGGATGAAGAGAAGAAAACATATCCAGGGCTAGTCATGGTTAATCTAGAAAAGGGAGTGGGAAGATGGTTTTAATTCATCTTATGTGTGAGAGTGTTCTGCCTGCGTGTATGTCTGGCACAGTGTGCGTGCCTGGTCCCTACGGAAGTCAGGAGACGGTGCCGGGTTCTTTGGAACTGGAGTAACAGGCAGAGGCCAGCTGCCATGTGGGTGCTGTGAATGGAAGCTGGGTCCTGTGCAAGAGCAACAAGTAGCCCTAACTGCTAAGCCATCACTCCAGCCATAGAAGGGGCTAAAAGGACTGTCTTCTTGCTGTTTGTTTTTAACCTTATTAACCTTCTCTTTCTTTTTTTTAAGGTTTTCTTAAATTTTTTTTTTAAGTATTTGCTATATTATTTTTTAAAGATTTGAAAAGTAAGTTTTGGGTATCATACTTGAATAATGATAAAAAATAAATGTTGAAGACAACAGTGGAGGAGGCAGCAAAGCAGAAGAGGCTGTAGTGAACGGGAGCAGAAGAGGCTGGTGCTGGGCGTGGCAGCAGACTGAGCGGACCACCTCTCTGACTGTGAGGGCCACAGGCTCCTTACCTATGGTCGGGGACATGGCTGTGTCACTGTGACTGCCACAGGGTGAAACGGCACAGGAAATGAACTGCAGAAGATCAAATGCCACAGGACAGGTGACATCTTGAGCAAGGGAAGCTGGGAACAAGTGATACCAGGCCACTGTCTCTGTCTCTTTCGTGTTCATTACAAAACTAATTGTAATGTGTTTGTGAATATCCAACACTTGTGGCCAGAGGAAGGAGACAGAACCCAGGAATCACTTACAAGGGAGATAGCCAAGAGACTGGCTCCAAAATGGCAAATCACCCTCTTTTAAAAGAAAGAACATAAATCTAGGTTATTTTAATATGAAAAATCATGTTTTTAAAATATTGGTGAAAACCACTCTAGCAAAATCAAAACATGTCTGAGTACTACCTTAGTACTGAGACGTCCTAACGGCTGGGGACTGAGAAGAAATGTATTAAAAAGTCGTTCTTCCTCCCTCTTCCCCCCCCCTTTTTTTTTTTAAAGATTTTATTTTATTTATTTTATGTGTATGAGTACACTGCAGCTGTACAGATGGCCGTGAGCTATTGTGTGTGGCTGCTGGGAATTGAACTTAGGACCTCTGCCGGCTCTGCTCACTTCAGCCCTGCTCGCTCCGGCGTAATTCACAGTAGCTGTCTTCAGACACACCAGAAGAGGGCGTCAGATCTCATTACGGGTGGTTGTGAGCCACCATGTGGTTGCTGGGATTTGAACTCAGGACTTTCGGAAGAGCAGTCAGTGCTCTTACCCGCTGAGCCGTCTCGCCAGCCCCCCTCTTCCCTTCTTAGGAGTGAACACTTTTCCCACAGTGTTCTTCCTTTTAAACACATGCACTATTTGAGTTCAATAAAAAGTCCCCTCCTCTTCCTTTCAGGATTCTACACTCACAAGCTCTGACCTCTTACATCATGCTAACATAACAGACAGCTGGGGGCTGTCGTAACTGTTAAAATATGTGTCTGGGTGGGCCCACAATTAACGAGTAAAAAATTTAAAGGACAGCATAAGGAGGGGCAGAAAAATCCCACACACAAACGTCTGTACCTTCAAGCTAACTTTCTGTTTATCAGACTTCCTCAGGAAACAACTTTCCATTTGTAGCTGACTACAACACGCCCAACGATTTCATGAGAATGTTATTTTTAATCAACTCAGCCTATCAGTCGCTCAATGTGCCTCAGGACTTGGACGCAAGCATCCAGTGTCATTACAGGCCACTGGGAAGCACACAGCACTGGTAACTGGAAACAGCTTTAACAGGGTAGTGTCCTTACAAAGAGCTAGGACTCTCGTGTAAGTGTGTGCTCTTCAAGAACTTCACTGGGAATGCTGGGAAATGGAAGGAGGTCTGGTTTAAGACGTGTGTTTAGTGATGGCCCCTGGGCTGGCGCCCTTGTGCGCTGTCACTGCTGGACCTCACTGTGCTTCCCTCTGGTCTTCATGGCGTATTAGGGGACAAATATGGAAGATGATAAATGAGTGGGCCTACTTCCAAATGACCTTTGTCCTGGGACAGCAAACACAATCTCAGGCATGTGGACGGACACCTCTCTGTTCACCAAGGCAGGACCGTCTAGTGGAATCTGTAGAGATCCCAGAAGGCGACCCTGAAGAGAACAGAGAGGATGCCCGATATCCTCTTCTTGCCTGTGTGCCAGGCATTCCTGTCTCACCATCTTCAACTCACACTCAGTCCTGTTCTGGGTTATCCCCCTGCCTCACCTCTTTTGTCTTACTTGCTTTCATTCATTACTCTGGGTTTCCCTTGCTGTCTGCTTTGGGTTCCATTTAATTATTTTCTTCTCTAGACTTCCTTCCTTCTTCCATTTGATATTCTTTCCCCACTACCTCCCTGCTCAGTCAACACCAGCTTTCAGCCAAGGTGCTTCCTGCCACCAAATGAACCCTGGTGCCACTTCAGCTGAGGACTCTTGTCCCTATCTTATTCCTATCAAGTCACAAGCGCATACAATGAGCCCATCATAAATGAGCCCATGCGTTTGCCAGAGACCGTCTTTAGCCTCCCATTTTAGCTGCCATTTTTTCTATGCACTGTAAGCACTACCTTAGCCGTCCAGACCATGTTGGTGTGAAAGGCCAGAAAGAGCCCATCACCTCTGACTTGTTGGAACAGGGCTCTACAGAAATCTCTTTGGACTGCATTTTCAAACAAAACGAAAGTTCTACTTCCTAAGGCTTTGCCTATAGGTTTTTGTTTTTAACTTACCTACTTACTATGCTTCCAAGATGTACGCTAAAATATACTTAGCTGCTTCAGTGCTAACAACAAACAGTTAGGATTTTGATCTGGTAACTGATAGAATGTGGAGTATCGAAGGCTTGTGTTATTTAGAGGTAGCATTATAAAGAAGAAAGATGGATGATTTTATGACCAGAGAACTGGGCTCCCATTCCAGCATTTTCTCTACCACACAGTACTGGTCAGCTTCCTTCCCATTAGTTAGCGGAAGATGCCAACACCTGCCACACCGCATTTCTGCAAGGATTGCATTCCATGTGGTAATTTAGACGAGACCCTAAGAAGCCAGCATCGGCAGCTGTGAGGAATGAATGTTGTGTGTTCGTCCCTGGGCTGCCCCTGTGCGGCTGCCTCTGTGAACTCTGGGGCCTTTCTTTGCCCACCTTTTGGGAAAGGTGGTAGGAATGTGAGCCTTGGTTAGGAAGGCTTTGGGGACACAGTGTGAAGGTTGGAATGTGTGGGGAAAGCTGAGGGGACCAAGGAAGACTTGGCCTAGAGTCTGTGTCCCACTATAGCGCTAAGAAGTCCAGTAAATACTTTATTGTTTTGAAATCATCTCTAGATTATGTAATGTTTTACACTATCATTATAAAATAATTCAGAACAGTTGAAGTGAGCATCATGCTCATTTTATTTTAACTAATCATATAAATGTGGGGGTGGAAGTAGTGGAAGTGGGGGCAAAAAGAAGGGGAGGTGGAAACTGGGCTCTCACTCTGGTAAAAGGAACTTGGGAGGCCCAGGAAGGTGGCTGCTGCCAGTCAGAGGCTGGAGGCCAGGCCCAGTTCCCACCTCTGACTCACTGGCTCTGTTGAGTCATTAGCATCTCTGTGCTCAGTTCCCTTCCTTGTAAATGGCAGGATGGGAGGGCTGGGTTATTATGGCATCCCAGTCGGCCTTTACAAACTGCTGTGGAAGAGGGCCAGGAGCATCGCTGCATCTCAGGCAGTAGAGTCATGCATGTATGTGCATGTGTTTACTTATCTAGACGTGTGGGCACACGCTGAGAACACACACACACATATACACACACGTACACATACACACACATACTCACACACACATACATACACACACACAACACACACACACACACATACACACACACACACATACACACATATACACACGCACACATATTTTGGAGGTAATACTGCACAAAGCATTAGATCATTTAAGAAGCAAACTTTCTAAGGGATCATTTGATGTGAGATGATACCCATTTATGGTCAAACAACAAGACTCAGAATCTAAAATAAACAGATTTCCTAAAAGCCTCACAGGTGAGTTAATAGCTTCCCCTTACTCCTGGGACATTTCCCTTTCTCTTGCCAGAATACTTTGTTTCCATGTCAAACAGATACATTCTTACACATTGCTTCAGTCTTGGAGATCACTGCCTGTCTCTCATCTCTCCTCCCCAAACAGGCTAAGTGGTCTTATTCACTAATTTAATCCAAATACCTAGAAGAGCCAATAGCAGCCACTCTGCACACCTTTACAATCAGAAATTGAATTCTGTGTTTAATTTTTGGTAAGTCACAAAGCCATAACCCTAGAAGGGACATCATAGGCTATGCAGAGATGAGAAAACAGGCTTGTGGAAGAAACTTGCTGGAGTTTACACAGAATTTCCCTTACGCTTTGGTCTCCGTGCCTCCATGTACATCTCTGATCCTGGGAAACAGAACCTGGGTGGGAGGGGCCAAGGCCCTAGGCCAGCTCTGACCTCACTTGAAGAGAATAAACTGTAGTGTTTATTTATGGAACAGCAAAGCCCCATAAAATGATGATAGTTTTGCTAAGTGGCAGCTTTCATTTAAGGATCTCAGAACTTACGAGGGCCTCTCTCCAGTATGTGAGGTGTCATTATCTGCCCTTGGCCAGGTGGGTTAGGGTGCCAAGTGAGCCCTGACCGTACTGCACACTGGCTGGAAGACACTCTGGGGTGCTGAGTGCTCACCATGGTTTCTCGAACCCTCATCTACACCAAACACAGCTTTCTAAGGCTATCGAAGAGAGGCAGTTTGTCTTCTCTGGGGTGTCCCTACAACTGCTGCATCCCATGCTACTCTTGGGTGTGGAGAACTGAGATCCCTAGACTCAGCATGCTGGGTCTTTCCTTCCCTCCTGCCAGGTCAACAGAGCCTGGAACTTCTTGAGCTTACCCTAAAGACCAAGCATGGCACATTTGGGGTCTGTGGAAGACAAAGCAGGGGAGGACTGGCTTGCCCAATGACCGTGCTCTCAATTATTCCTCAGTTATTTAAGATTTATTAGAGGGAGTGAGGACAGCAAGCCCTGCACAAGACCTGGCTAGACCACACTCTTCCTTCTTCGGGGTACTGAGCAAACAGGAGATTTGAAGCTAAAGCCTTCCTCACCAAGCCCACTCCTCACAGGCAGGAGGGCTCAGCCCTCACTCCCCTGGCCCGAGATGACAGAGGCCACCAGTGGAGACAAAGGTAAAACCAGTGCCACAGGGCCCACTTTCCTTCCACATGGTGTGCTCACAGCCCTTGCCTCCCTGTAGCAGGTGGCTGTGCATTCTTTGGGCTCCTCTCTTCTTCACAGTTTCTGGACTATGTTGTTGATCTTATACTCAGGCCAAGAGCATCATGACCCAGCCCCCTAGCCTTTCTCCTCCGGCTCTGGCCCATGAAATAAGTAGAGATTTTTTTTTTTTTTTTTACTAAGCTCAAGACTCCCCAAGGTTTTTCGAGACACCCATATTCTGTGTGTATCATGGGAAAGATAATTCTGTGGCCAAGTGAATTTAAGAGATCTTGGTATAAAACATGTAAAACTACTGTAGACTCTCAAATATTTTAAAAAGTTACTATAATATCATGGTTTGAATGTGAGAAAACTTCCAAAATCTCATGTTTTGAACACCTAAACCCCAGTTGTTACTGTTTTGTAAGGTTTCAGAAATTTTAGGAAGTTAGACCTACTTGAAGAGGAAGCAAGCTACTAGGAATATATTATACCTTTGGCCCTCCCTTTCTCTCTGTGTGTGTCCTGGGCATTGTGCTGTGAAGTGTATAAATACTACACTTAGGTACACTTAACTGAGGTACCTAGAATCAGAATAGATACAAAGAGAGAACAGAATGTCTGCTGTCAGGGGCTGGGCAGAAGAGGTGGTTACTGTCTTGGAAGAACAAGGTTTCAGCTTTGCAAGGTGAAATGTCATGGCTGCATAGTACCACAAATGTCCCTAACAACACTTACACACTGAAAAGTTTTCTATCATGTGTATTTCACCTCAAACACATCAGATGGTGTTCTTTCCATATGAACTCTCAGAGCCTTTAAATGCTTCATGCAACAGGAATGCTCAAGACTAGAAATGCATTCGATCACCTTGCTGCGTGATCCGTTTTTCACAGATGTCTCCAGGGACCTGTGTGCTTCAGAACTTATTGTAAGAATGAGATGCTGCAGGAGGAACTGCTAGAAAATACCAGCTGCATCCCTAACTAGCTGATGACCTGCAACGAGTACAGCTTTTAGCCTATAACCCCTCACCTGATACACAATCTCGTGGGCTAATAGCCAAATCTAGTTTTAAAAGAAACTACACACACACAAAAGAACCTGAAGCACACCAAAGGCTACCCAAGACCTCGCTGACAACTGAAAGCAGAAGCAAGCCCCCTCCACCTGGTCTCCTAAGTAGCCACTGGGTATCAGTGGGCAGAGCATCAGACTGGGAAGAGCTATGACCTGCGCATGACCTGCGCATTTGTGTTACAGCAAAAGGGAGAGCAGGATCCTAAAGGCTGAGGCTAAGGGGCTTGCTGACCTCACTGCTGTCTGACCTTGGACAGGTTACGTGCCCACCCTGACCGCAGCTTTCTCGGCTGTCAAAATGAAGGACTCGGAGGAGATAACCTCAAAGGTCAATCCCAGCTACGTGTGTCTGTGAGATACTGACACAGAGAAGCTTGGGGACCTGTCCAACTCCTTCCTCAGATGTTAAGGGGCGGACCTTGTGCCTGGCTGGGTGTTAAACTGAAGTGTCTGTACTCCCTAGTTAGCCAAGAGGAGGTCACTTACTCCTCACGAATAAGTGCCAGAATCAGGAGAGGACAGAGAGGACACTGCCCATGCCAGGGTCTTGTCTTCTAATTCTCTTGGCACTTCTCCCTCTCAAATCTCTAAAAGTGTTTGAAAACTGTACAGATCCCAACAGACGTCATAGGAGAGCTGCCGAGTGGACACAGCTACAGGCCTACACAGGGACAAGGCTGCTTGGAGAGCAGAGCTCCCACAGAGCTCAAAGACACTAACTCCACAAGGTGTGAGATGCCCAAGCACTGCCACAGACTGGCAGCCTGCCTAGAGATCTTCCTAGCCCAGCAACGTGTCAGCAGCGCAGAGAGACGGAGTACAAGTTCCTGGAGGAAACCTAGGGAAACTTCCTGGTGGTTCTGGTGAGAAGAGAGAGAGTTCTGCCTCTGCTGCAGACAGACAGACCGACCCACCAAAGATCACAAGGAGGTGGGAAGCAAGATACCACACACAGGAAGGACTCGGCTGGCAGCGCATGACTGGATGAGGCTGTGAACAGGAGTAGTTTAGGGATGGGGGCAGGTACCAGGAGACTGAGACAGATTAAAAGACGGACGTTGAAGGCCTGCACCAAAGTAGCACTGAGATAAAGATGGCATTGCTGTCAAAGGAGCACACAGCAGTCGTGCCCGCCCAAAGGGAGCTCTACATGTCTCAGAGGCTGAGCAGAGCACGATGTCTGAGACTGTCCATATGACTGAGGCAGCAATGGAGTATACTGGAAGATCAGGGGTGTGAGGGAGAATCTGTTTCTGTCTGTCCCACTGAACCGTAATAAAGCTGACTGGGTAGGAGTGTCTGACCTGCAGGCAGGCAGACTTCTGAGAGGAGAGGCGAGTGGGTGCTCAGCACACATCGGGACAATTTGCCTGTCCAGAGTGGATGTCTGTCTTCTGCTCTTGAACAGGCATTCAGGCTCTCTAGCTACTTTTTGAAGTAGTATATGCCATTTATTCTTAGGCACTTCTCTTCTATTTGCTTGAAAAATCTCCTGTGTTAGAGTGCATTAAGATTAATGTACCCAGTCAGGTGTGGTGGCGCACGCCTTTAATCCCCGCACTTGAGAGGCAGAGGTAGGCAGACACCCGAATTCACGGCCAGCATGGTCAACAGAGTGAGTTCCAACCAAGACGACCCAGAAAAACACTGTCTCAAAATCCAAAAACCGCCGCCGCCGCCGCCGCCGCCGCCGCCGCCGCCGCCACCACCACCGCCACTGCCGCCGCCATTACAAACACTACTACACCACTACTACCACTACTAAAATATCACCAAACTTAAGAATCATAGACAAGTTCTATGGCTGCTGTGGTATCAAAGTTAAGATATAAAGCCCCCAAGACAGCTGACATTGATTTAACTGGCAAAGATTTAGTTCAGAAGTTTAAAAACTAAAATGTTAAAAAGCAGACCCTTTTTGACAGGGTCCTGCTACGATGTTGGTGATGAGGTTACAGGAACACAGCACCCTGCCCAGTGCGCCCCTCTTTTTTTTTTTTTTTAAGTGACAAAGAAACAAAAGACATTTTTATTGTTTGCCAAGATCTAATTAACTGTAATATCTGCACATCCTTTTGGGGACTGATGCAGTGTCTTAGTCTCCACTGAGCCCAAAATAAAATACCAACAGACTGTCCTCCACACCTAGATAGAGCTGCACAGGGCAGAAACCATTCCCATCGTTCCTGTGTTGAAATAACATAAAATAAGATCACACATTGGCAGGGAATTAAACTCCAGGCTGTGTCATCTACTATCTACCTATCCGAAAGAATCAGGCACCCGACCGTGAACATTTACGCCGCAAGCCTCCTTTTCTAAAGTTTGTTACTTTTTTCATAGGAAAGCCCTACAGTCTTTAGCCTCAAACCAACTTCTTCCTTTTTAAAACACTTTTTTTTTTATCGACTCTTAGTGAATTTCACATCACGCACCACAATCCCACTCATCTCCCTGTCTACCCTGGAAACCTGCCTCACAAAAAAACATTTTAAAAAAAAACTAAAAAACAAAAAACAGAAACACAGACAAAAAAACCCATCTTGTCCTGGAAGCTGTCGTGTGTCACAGTTGTCCCACAGTATACCCTTTTGTCCATACATCATCACTGACAAATGTTCACTGCAATGAATCCCTGATCTACTTCGTGGTCTCTGGCTTCTGCTGCGCTATAAACATTAGGTCCTCAAGGGGACTCTTCTCAGAGATCCCATGTTGCCCTGTGTCATGGAGCTCCTGCAACTTTGGATCTGTAGGACCGGCCCTTCACCCGCTCCACCAGTTCATAGACAGGGTGGACGTTGGGGTGGGTCAATTCAGAGCCTTGGATCTGGGCCTGAGTGGGAGCTAAGCTGGTTAGCCCGCCAGCACCCCTGTATGCTCACCACCACTGGCCGGCTGCAGCAGCCAGCAAGGAGCAGGGCAAGCTCTTCCAGGCTCACAGCCCCGAGGGCTGGCTCATCCACACCTACACACAGCTTTACTGTGCTTCCCAGGCAAGGTGCAGGCTGCTCTCCCAAGTACTGTAGCCACTGGTGAGGGGCAGGGCCAGCTCTCCTGCCTGCCATCAGTGTCGAGGATCGAGGGGGTGGTATCTCCCCTTTACCCATGCCACGGCCCATCTCCCTCTTAAAAACACATTTAAGCCCTTGCAAATATAGGTTTTGTGTAAAAACTAGTATGGATGACCTTTCCCAACCTTGAGCTGTTAAGACCTATATTCACAGCTAGATCAAAGACAGCCCAAACCAGCCCCTGGCACTACTTTTAACAGTCCCCGCTTTTAGTCCCCAAGAGGATGCAATCAAGTGGAGTGTGCAGTAATGATGATAAATGTGACGTGCCTGTGTTACTATAAATAAGTGTAACATATTCTCCCCAACCCATTTAATTACTTCTTGTGTAAAGCAGTGTGATGAACCAAACTGGATTCTGAAAGTGGGAGAACCCTCCTGTCTCTCTTAGGTAGTTTTACAATCCTAATTTTAGACTTAACAAAGCCTTTTAAAAGAAAGACAGTTACATTAAGATGAGGGAAGTATGTACAAATTTATCACAGAGCTCCTCCTATTATCTGATGGGTTTAATGGTTCAGTCAGACTTGAGAGAGGAGGAAGAAAGGATGAAGACAAATCACAACTGTCTGAGGGAGCCCTGTGGGCCTGAGACATATCTGTTTCTGTACGCCAAGAGGACTATGGCCCCACACCACACGTTCAAGAAAGGGGTGTACAGCATATCAGGTGACTCATGAGATGTCCTGAGGAAATTCGAGCTGATGTTATAGATCCATTTCTTGATAAATCCAAGTAATTATGCAAGTTAATGTAACCCTTTCCCTCAGAAACTAGACAAAAGAAAACAAGCCCATGTTTACTTCCTGGTGAGCTGCCTGTGGCTCCTAGAATCCACTACATCCTAACACCCAGAGATAGCACCAACTGACTGGCTTGTATGGAATTGCCATCCCTTATATTCTGGTTTGCTTCATACTAACTTGGGCTGGCATAGGGCCATGAGGAAATGTGGCCTTGCTCAGAAAGGTGCTATCCCCACCAACCGACCGACAGCAGAGCCTGGGACGGGAAGTGACTGGAGCTTACTGTTGCTGATCTCCTGACTTTAATTAGTTAACACATTCCAAGATGCCAGCACTTAAAATACACAGTGGAATTGCTGAGTCATTTTAGACTCTTGTAATAGGAGGGCCCTAGAGATTCTAGCCCTTATCTGACTCTTGGCATGCCCAGTAACTTGCCCCAGGTCAGCCAGAGGCAAACGAAGAGTCTGCCATCCTGGAGGGGACATAGGGGAGAGACTTGGATGCTACTCTGAAAAAGAGCAAGATGTACTTCTGCTGCTTGCTTGTTTAGATTTCACAAGTCTGGGGAGATCTCAGATGCTTCAAGTCCGATCTAAGTAGACAGAACAACTCGAGCCCACATGAATATGGCTTTTACAGAACAGATAGGTCCTAAAGATATTCCCGAAACCTAGGGCAAGATTATCCAGGGTTTCTGGTCAAGCTATGGCTGGCTACTGCTATTCAGAAATTGGTTTCCTTCCTGTACCCTGAACAAACTTACTCTGAGGTACATGAGACTCTACATCTCTATGACCTCTGGCCCTGTTCCCAGCAGCCTGGGGTCTCAGCAGTACCACCTCTGGGCTCACATTCGGCCCTGGAGACTGTTCTATTGCTGTGAAGAGACACCATGACCAAAGCAACTCTCATAAATAAAACATTTAACTGGAGGCTTGCTTACAGTTTCAGGGGCAGCATCGTAAGGCAGCATGGCGGCCTACAGACAGACGTGGAGTAGTAGCTGAGAGCTAAACCCTGATCCATAGGCAGAGAGAGACTGACTGACTGAGCTTGCCGTGGGCTTTTGGAACATCAGAGCACACCCCCAGAGAGCCACTTCCTCCAGCAAGGCCACACCTCCTAGTCCCTTTAATCCTTTCATACAGCGCCACTCTTCATGACTATGCATCCAAATACATGAGCCTACAAAGGCCATTCTTACTCAAACCACCACGTCACATAAGGCCAAGTAGTACTTCCTCCTCCTCAATCATTTCTCTAAAAGTACCATCAGTTGTCAGTGCTAAAACAGATGTCTCCAGAGGGTGTAATCAGAGCCATGCCACAAAAGGACGTGTTCACAGCTTCTGGGTGTGGATAGTTTCACCAGGGAAGGGGAAACGGAACCAGAGTGGAGAGAGGGGGCTCTGGCAGGTCAATTGACAACAGCCTTGTGAATGGGGCAGATGAAACATCTTTTTAGTTCCTGAGGCGTCAGTGCCAAGCAAAGATGGTTTGCCCATTGTCAAAGAGCTGGTTAGTGGGAGAGAGCAGCAACTGATAGACTTCCCTTAAACCCACCCTTCTAATTAACTTTATCATAAAACTCTATAGTCACATTTGCAAACACAGACAAGGAAATCCCATAATCTTATATCCCAAAGACAACTGTTAACATTCCAGTGTGGTTTCTGTAGGCTTTTCCCACATAGGAATTTTGTTTTCAAAATTAAGCTTATATTCCACAAGTGATTTCCCCTCCTGCTTTCTTCTTATTTAGCCACCTAAACAGCTGTCCAACTTTCTTATTAATTTGGGCAGTCAATGTTTTAACTAAGAGTGCACCTTTACTCCATGGGGCTTAACCGGTTAAATGAGGCAAACTCAATGGTGGGACATTAGGGTTCTTTTCCACCTTTCTGGCAGTGTACAAGTGTTAGTTACAGAACACCATGGTGTTTCCTCAAATTGGAAATATCACCCTCAAAAGTGTCTAGCAGGCGATACTACTAGTCAACACATAATGAGAAGCTACGATGTCTTTATCTTGAAGATGCCAGCGTCAGTGATCTCGCTGGCCTGGAATCAAATGTATCTGACGAATGTTATTAATAATGAAGAGGGTCCAAAAATAACAAGTTAAAAAAAGCTGCCCTTCTCATCCTCCAGAGACCACGTGTTTTTAATGGTTTAATGCTCTACTTTCCAATTCAGAAACAGCAACAAAAGAAGCTACACGTCCCAGCGTCTACATTTGGAAGAATAGGAATTCTCTGAAAAGCAAACATATCCCTCTGGCTTAAAAATCAGAATGGTCAAAACCTGCTGAGTCAGTCAGTTCACTAAGGACTGTGTCATAGCTCAGAGTCATTAGCTTTTCTTCACACCAGAGACATTTTATTTTTCTCATTCTGGTCAAGTGAATGAGGAGCCCCTGGGAACTTCTGA